>JAESVK010000686.1:231346-268679 GCA_017140935.1 Hamamelis virginiana | reverse complement strand
GTTTCAATTAATTAAGAAATTGTTTTTAATTTTGTAATTTTAATTACGGGTTTAAGAATACGTATTATTATTATATCTATCTATATTTTCCCAGTCTTTCAATGAAAAGAGAAACACGAAATAAAAATAATGCTTAGCTTACCTCATTGGAGCATCTCCAATGCATTCATGCCATTTGAAGTATTAAAGCTAAAATTCGGCACCCCAAATGTCATTTGAGGTGCCAAATTTGGCACTCCAAATGGCATCCCATTGGAGCAAGTTATTTGGATGCCAGTGCCAAATTTTGGCAATGGCAATTCATATGGCACTCCCATTGGAAATGCTATTAGTAGATAATTAATTAAGGTTCTCCTAGCTTATACAACCAGCATTCCATGATATATACGACTAGTAGGGACCTTATGCCATCATTTTTGCGTTAGAAATTCATTTTATGTTCTAACATATATAATTGTTGACAGCATACATTATTATTATTATTATTATTTATTTTTTTTTGTGTAAGGTCATCAAAATATTATAAAATTTAATAAGAAAACAATTAAAGTATATTACACTGGCCTACGAGGGGGGAAGATATAATTACTAGGCTATATATGAGTCACGTTCCCCTTACCATTTTTTTTTTTTTTTTTACCATTATTCCTACCATCAAAACACCTGTGTCAGTTAATATTTTGAGAAACCGACTGTTGGATTAGATTCTTTTCTTATGTATATTATGCATGCTAAAAATCACAGCGATTCAACAGTTGGTTTCTTAATTATGTCACTGTGTAAATTTAGTATAGGGAGAATGCAAGTTGACTAGTGGACCTCACATATTTAATATATTCTAGGAATGTTAACCATATGTATCTAACATAGCCATATATGATGGGAGAATGCAAGTTGTATGAAAACCCTAAATTTAAAAATAAATAAATATAGAAGGCATGTTAGGTAAAGGTTGCAAGCATCATTATATGTGTGAGGTCCACTGGTCACAGCATGACACATAATTATGTCTATATATATATAATTGAAGTTGATGTTGAATGGAAGATTTTAATCAAACGATTTCGTTTATTATCTTCTAAAAAGGTGAAAATCATATCCTTCGAAAATCCATCTAATCATACTGATTTAATACTCTCTCATGAATGTGATCTACAAAAGTATTGTTTAATTAAGACTAACTTTTGAGAATAGCATGTTTACAAAATTTAAATAAAATATCACTTACGTACGTACTGCTTTTAATTTCTTGTATTTCACATATACGAGTGCATGCATAACTATTAATTTATAAATATACGGAAAGTGAAGCTTAAATAACACTATACTAAATGTAATCATGAGATATTTTTAATAATATAGAATCGATCTTATAAGGACATCCTTCATATATGTCAAGAATTACAGTGATACTGATTAGTTTTTAAAATACAAATATTTAAACAACTTTAACAGCATCCAACAGTAAATATATACTGTCAAAGAGTTTCACATACTGTATTTTGAAAATTGATTATTGGATCACTGTGATTTTTGGCAGACATGACATTCATAAGAAGATTATCTAATTAATCCAACTGTCAATTTTTTAAAATACCATTCTTATGGCTTCCAGAAGGGACGTCCTTAAAATAACAATATCTTAAGGACGTCCTAACAATATCGCGCTTCTGTATATAAATATATACATATCCTTCTTACATATGTTATATTATTAAAAAAAATATAGTGATTCAAGGGTTCAATTTTAAAAATATTACTATAAAAAAATTGTGATTTTTTTATTCTTTAAAGTGTTTCAATTTTTCACACTTGTTTTTTATTTTTTATTTTTTCTAGAAACCAACCGTTAGATTATTATGATTTTAAATAGGCATGATATACATTCATACGTTGAATATTTAATCTAACGATTAGTTTTTCAAAATTTATTTTACAATTGTCCCTACAAATATCACCTAATGCAAAAGATACATCAAGTAGAGCTAATAATAGAAGTTTTGTACGTACATACGTATATACTCAAATGCCCTTGACCTTACCAGCGTTTTGGACAAGATTTTCATATAAAAATAACTAGGTAAGGACATCTTAACATTTTGAATTGTTAACCCACGTCCACTAAAAATCATAAGATAAATATTTTGAAAAACCGACTGTTTGATCAAAAAAAAAAAATTATGCATGTCATGCATACAAAAAATTACAGTGATTAAATAATTGGTTTTAATATACAAATCGTGAAAAACTCTGACAATTTCTACTATTGGATGCTGTCACAACTGTTTCATAGTCTGTATTTAGAAAACCAACCGTTAGATCACTATGATTTTTGGTATGTATGACATGTATAAGTATAGTATCTTATCAATTAATGGAAGATGACAACTAGATTGTTAGTAAAAAATTTTGGTGGTTGTACCAGAGACTTGGGTTTGAGCCCCGCTTTTATCAGGAATGAGAGGGTTTAGTAACTAATCCAACGGTCAAATATTTAAAATATGTATCCCATGATTATTTATTAGATTCATGTTTACTTTAGCTAAAATAAGCATTTATTGACATGATCATTGCCATATATATATATATATATATATATATATATATATAATAATTCGACAATCAATATAAAATTAATTCGACAATCAATCTCTCAAAATTTATTTTATAATTAACTTTACAAAAAACATCTAATGAAAGCCAGAATGAGGTAGACTTGACAATAGAAACACAGTGAAATGATGATTACTATAGAAACATATGTACAAAATGCATGGTGGAGGCTCAATCTCTTTTTTCGTTTTATTTATTTATTATTTTTATAGTAGGGTATTAGATTGGGGGTGGTAGTATATAAGCATCAATGACATTTGTGGGAGGACAGGATGGGCCCAAGGCCCATATTCGTTGAAGGGGAACACACCCACGTGATAGATATGACAAATCACAGCTGGCTTCTGTTGTCTTGCTGTGGTTTTGATAAGATCTCAAGGGCACAGTTGACAAGCCCACATATGAATATTAAAATTAGTGTGGTTATCGATACGGAGTTACAGATCATGTGATAAGCCGTTTTGACCGGTGGTTCTATGTTTTGATAAGAAGATCTCCAACAAGTAGTGGTGTTAAAATGGACACGATCGGGCAGGGATGGTCGGTTAATAAAGTAGGTTAAATGAGCTATCAGAGATCGGGCTTGACGTAAGCTGTCGAATAGGATCGGACCTATCTAATAGACTGAACCAAATTGAACTAATGGACTAATTGGTTGGGCTAATGGACTTTTTTGTCAATTTTAATTTTTTTTTCACTTTCTTTTGGTATATTTAAATTACAATGTAAAAAATAGAAAAAAAAAATACATAACTAGTAAAGTACATGAATAAATAATAATTAAATAAAAAATAAATTTATTTTATTCATATTTCAAATGTATACAATTTTGGTAGGAGAGAGTTGTATTACCATAGTTAAAAATTAAAAAAATTTAAAGATTGTTGTCAAAAAAATAATAATTTTAATTATAAATATATGAGATTCTTAATTAAAAAAAATAATTTGTGATTTCTACTAAATAAGTTTTTTGCTTTTTCCAAAAATTTAGTGAGTTCATGAATGAAAAAATAAAATAAAAAATACTGAATAGACTCACGAACATGTTCATTTAATTATAATTAAGCTTTATTAAAAGAAAAGACTCTAAATTTGTAAAATACAAAACCCACCGTTGGATTGAAAAAATTTCTTATGAATAATATTATGATTGCAAAAAATAATAATAATATAATGGTCTATTTTTGAAAAATGCCAATGTAAAAATTGTATGTTTTATTCTTCAAAACAAAATCTTCTATAGTCATTATTCAAAAATTGGATCGCTATGATTTTCTGTGAGCATGGCATTCACAATATATTTATCTAATCCAACGGTTAGTTTTTCTAGATGTCATTAGTGATTGACTCTAATCAAGTAACCCCATTCAATTTCGTACTAGGTGTACCTTGTAATTTACTAACTCAAGTCACATGTGTATGGCTAATTATATAAGATATTTTTAAAAATCTACAATTGAATTGAATAAATTTCTTATGAATATCATATTGTCAAAAATCACAGTAATTCAACGGTTGGTTTTTTAAAAATAGTAATATGAAAAAGTCTAATTTTTTCTTTAAAAATATCACTAATATTCTATAATCATTATTCAAAAATTGACCATTGGATTGCTCTAATTTTTTGCGAGCATAGTATTCATAAGAAATTTGTCTAATCCAATAATCTTTTTTTCTAAATATTATTTTATATATATTTAATGGTTATTGAATAATAAATGAAATTAATTTAAATATTATCTATCATCATAAGTTATCACAAGCTAATACTTAATTTAGTGGTAAGAATTGTGACATAAAATTTTTATCTTAAAGAGGTATGTGGATCAAATCCCACACCAGCAATTTTATTAATTTAATCAAAATGAGTTGGGCTTAACGGATCATGCTAGGTCAAATGGATCATATCAAACAGGCCAATGGACGGATCGGATTAGTTCGAACCGCTTATCGGACTCGGATCGGACCTGCCCATTGAATAAAATTTTTTAGCCCAGTCCATTCCATTTCCTATGGATCATATCAGCTTAGTCCAATAGTTATCAGACCGGATCGGCCCGATCCATTAGATTATAGGACTGGTCAGCAGCTCAAATGGACGGTCCGTCCATTTGGACACAACTAAGAATAAGCATTGTTGTCCCAAGTAATATAACCCTAGAAGGGGGTGAATAGGGTTTTGGCAAACTTTGAGCAAATATTACCAAATAAATTTATGATCCAATTAATTTTGCAAAAACATAAGTAAATGAAACTTAATTGAAAAGAGATAGAGTTAGAGAGATATCTAACACAATATTTTAACGTGGTTCGAACTCTGCCTATATCTACGCCTCAAGAGCACCGCTTGAGGGTTCAATCCACTATCACAATAACACTCCTTCCGATGGAGAAACCTTTACAATAACAAAAGCTAGCAGCTCTCTTTCATAAGCTTGGATTTGCTTCACAAACTCCAAACTCCAACAAGGGTCAAAACACCACCCTTAGCTTAAATAAATGATTTGTGTTTGATATAATGAATGCTTCAACAAACTAATTTGCACAAGTACAAGCTCAAATTAATAGCTTCTCAAATTATTAACAAAGATAACTCAAGAGATTTTCACAAGGAAGCTTGAATAATGAATGCTCACAATGAATGCTCTTAACTATGATGGATTAATAGCAATAAATGAGAGCAAAGAGGTCACCTTATAATGCATTTGGTCTCAAAAGACCATTGCAAGTCTCACAAGTCTGATTGGTTAAGAGAGGAGCAGCATGGAGCATTAAATACTCAGCTTACTATAAGTGGAATTAGCTGTTTTGAATTTGCAGAAGAACTAGTCGACTAGACCACATGAAGTAGTTGACTACTAACTTAAAATTCAAGGCATTTAAGTTTCCTAGGCACGATTAGTCAACTAGACTAACAAGGTTAGTCGACTAGTTTTATAAAAAAAACTTACGAAAAACTTTCTGGGATCGATTAGTCGACTAGATTAACTAGGTTAGTCGACTAGCTTAAGTGCCTCTCAAAACATGGCTACTGACTTGCCAGTTAGTCGACTAGCTCAAGGGATTAGTCGACTAGTTTAGCTGTTAGTCGACTAGATTAAGGATTCTCAAAATAATGGCTAATGTGACCATAGTTAGTCGTCGACTAGATATGTTCAAAAGCCAATTCTTTCAAGTTTCTTGAATCTAAATCAACTTTAACATATAAACTAGTTAACTAAGAGTTTCAAAAACATTTTTGGCTAAGTTAAAACAATTTTACAAGTTTCCAAAGTGATGCATGCCAATGCAATATGAGTAAAACATTTTTGTCTTTTGAGCTATGCAAGGTTAAGCAATTTGAGATTCCTTACATTCAATTCTTAATACATTGGAGATACAAGCTTGGCTTTAATTTGATATTCATAAGCTTTTGAATGAACATATGCGCATCAAGTTGCTTTGTGATATGTTGATGAGTTCCAACAAGATATATCTTTGATTTTAAGGAGACAAAACACTTAACCAATAGTTAGTGATTTATTAGTATTTGTTTATCATCAAAATGTGATCAACGGAATTGACCTTAGGGCTAACACGTAGCAATAGAGTATGGAATCAGTAATAAGGATCAGTGACCTAGAGTGCAAAACTAGTGGGTGATCATCGATGGCGAGGCAGTTTCAGAGGCTTCATTATTCAATATCAATACACGCGAAGCAGAGGATTCCTTGATGATCAAACTCGAAGTGCCTCTGTAATTCCGGAAATTCTTCATCCATGTTTTTTTTTATGTAGAAAGAGAAACCATAAATCTGGAATGTAATGCCCCAAACCCAGATAGCAAAACTCGAAAATGTGACCTCAAAAATCCAATTTTATAATTACATACTGAATAAATCAATCCATCCAAAACCATAATAAATCACAATAAATCTAAAATTCATAAATCATAATACTAACATTCTCTCCAAATTCTATAAGCAACGTCTGTTATTAGTAACTAAAATAATCAAAAATATATTTATCAAATTTCTTACCTCAATACCCACTAAAGAATCCTCAAATAAAAAAAAACATTAAGGCTTTCTCGTAACCATTGTCACTAATAAATTAATTAAATAAAATCTGATAGTTCCTAATCCATCCAATAAATAGCTATCTTAGCTCTTTGCGTGACTGCACCTCATAAGACTACGAGCACCCTTATCCCTTAAGATTGGGACTCATTATAATCCTATTAGGTATTCAACCTAAACTAGGATGCTTGCCCTTAATGGGCGGATATTAGACGGGCCATAACCTAGCCCAAAAGTGCAACAATATATATCTCACTCAATGTTTTGTAATCATTAAATATTAATCAAAATGTAATCTTGGGGCTAACACAATATATATATAAGTTACAAATATAAATTAGAGTCTTGATTTGTATAACTTGGTGCAACAAAATTGAGTGTAAAATTATGCTAAGAATGTGCTTATGTGTACTAATCACCATGTATTTTCTTTTCCTTTAGGTACCGTTTGGTTGCCCGTAATGGAATGGAATGGAATGTAATGTGATTACGGGTGAATCACATTAATTGGGAATGGGAATGGGAATGGGAATGGGAATGTGTAATGTGATTACCGTTCACATGTTTGGATATGTTGGAAATGTGGAATCATATACCCACACAATTACAGGGCTAGTGTTTGGATAGGTATGTAATGTAATTCTCGATTCTTAACATTCGACCATAATACCCTCATCATGGATTTGTTTTTCAAAGTATTACCATTTATTTAAAGATAATTTTTTCAAAAATCAACCGTCGGATCACTATGATTTTTTACAGGCATGACATATAGAGGATGAACATCTAATCCAATGGTCAATTTTATGAAATTAAATTTGTGGTTCGATCCAAGTCAATTGATCAAAACTGAAATATAAAGGGAAAAAAAATTCACAAAACAGAGAGAGCTGAATTGCGAAAGATTTCAACATCTAACGACTTGGGTTTGTGGGTTTTCACCATGGAAATTAGCACCAGAAGAAGAAGAAGAACAGAAATCAAAGAACCCAAAGCAAAATAAGAAGAACAAGCAAAGAATAGGCCACCGCTAGATGCCGAATGCCGGGTTTGTGGGTTTCTTGTTTCTTGTTTCTTCTTTCTTCTAAAGACTTGGGTTTGTGGGTTTCTTCTTTCTTCTTGCTTATTCTTATTCTTATTCTTCTTATTCTTCTCACTGCCGTAAAACGCTGGCCACCGCTGCGATTTTCTTCTTTCTTCTTTCCTCTCATCGCCGCTGCCCTCCTCCTTATTTGATCTTTTTTTTTTCTTATTCTCCTCTGCCGCAGACCGCCTCTGTACTCCTTCTTCTTTCTTTTTTCTTTTTTCCTCTTACCGCCCCTACCATCTTCCTTATTTGATTTTCTTCTTCCTTTTTTTTTTTTCTTCTTCTCCTCTACCGTAGACCGCCTCTACACTCTTTCTTCTTCTTCATCTTCATTCTTTCTTTTTCTTTCTCTTTCTTCTTTCTTCTGTTGACTGCGTGGGCTGGGTTTGTACAAGGGAATAAAGAGGGGCACGCTTGGTAAATTCAAAATTTCATTAAACCTATTACCCGCAATTCACTCCAATTACCATGTTTAAATCTGGAAACACATTACGGCTCTTTGGGTATTCCTATTACAGCTGGTAAACAACATTATCGGTGTTTTGCCATGGCCAAACACGATTCTGCAATGTAATGTAATGTGATTACACATTACATTGCATATTACAGGCAACCAAACGGACCATTAGTTCCAAGCAGCCTTTGATTACTGCTTGGCTGCTTATGGTCTCGTATTAGAATTTAATTATTTTAATTCGTGGTAATTTAGTTGCTTTCCTTTAATTTAATTTCCGTATTTTTCTCCTTACTTTATTTTAGTTTTAGTTTTAAATCATCCCTTGGTAAGTCATCTTTATTAAAGCATAAAAAAATATTATGCATCGCTACAAGGTATCGCTATAATGAAAATGTTTAGCTATCATTTTTCCCTTTTTAGCTTTGCATTACATAGGAGGATTAATAATTAGCATTTAATGGGTGTTTATTGATTAAAATGTACATGTTTTTTTTTTTTTTTTTTTTTGGCATAGAGACATACATTAGTAAGGTTGGTGGTTAATATTTAATTGGATTAGATAATATCCTTATACATGTCATGCATGCCAAAAATCATAGTAATCCAACAATCAGTTTCTTAAAAATGTCATTGAAGAAAATTGTAGTAGTTTTCAGCTGTCACAGTTTTTCACAATCTATATTTAGAAATTCTGACATCGAATCACTGTAATTTTTTTCATGCATGACATTCATTTGAAGTGTATCTAATCCAACAGTGAGTTTTTTTTAAATACGTATCCTGCAATTATTTATGAGCTCCATGCTTACTTTAGCTAAAGTATGCATACGTGGACTGCTGGATCGGGACTATATATTTAACTATCGTGAATTGACTTCAAAAAAAAATAATAATATTTTTTTAAATATTTGTGAATGTAATTTGGCCATCATTTTTTACACTTTTTAGCTATGTCATTAATAAGAGAAGTAATAATTAGCATTTAATGGGTGTTTTATGATTAAAAGGTAGAGAAATCTTCTTTTTTTATTTATTGGGAGAAATCACGGATTGAACTCATGTACTATCAGTGAAAAACTCTTTGCACCCATGATCTATAAATTGTGACATATTGACCCCATGTACTATTAATTTGCGGCAAATTGCACATTTTCCTCAACTAATCCGACGACTGTCTAACAAAAGAAAGTCACATGCATTCATACATTCACTTAATGTTGGTAGGAAAATACTTTTACATAAATGCACTCGACTTTCTGTCTGTTAAAAGTACGGATGCCCGATTAGCTAACACAAGGGTGCAATCTGTCGCAAATTGATAGTATAAAGAGTTAATGTGTCACAATTGATAGTTCAAGGATACAAATTATTTTTCGCTGATAATACAGGAGTCAATCCCTATCCCCCCTCTCATTTTTTGTCATTTTTTTGTCAATAGATGTATATTAGTAAGATTAGTGGTTAATTATTAATGAAAATGAAAATAACAAGTGGGCCTATTCTCGTCCATGAAAAATAAAACCCATAATCTTATTACATGCATAAAGATATATGATCGAATAAGTCAAAGTTCGTCTTCATTAAAAGATCATAGAATCGAGAGTCGAAAGAAAAAAATATATAAAAAAGAAATCATGGAAGATGCCCGAAATTTCTACAAGTATTAACATACAGAGAGCATTCAACGAGAGTTGAGAACAAATTCGGAACAAATTCGGAAGAGTAATTTCTTGGGGTAATGAGATGGGGCTATACGTTGAAAAAACTTGCAATACGGATAGTACTCTGCAAAGGCCACAATAAAGGACTGTTTGGACCTTTGATAAAGCTGCCAATACGTACTCTTTACCTCAACAAAATGTGGGGCTCAACAACCCTCATATCCAAATAAAAACGCTGTGGGCACCACAAGCACGTGATTATTAATTGTCTTGGGCACATCAAAGGTGTTTTGGCCCCTCATTTGTCTTGTTTCTTATAAGAAATATAAATGTACCAAACATGTATCTCACAAACACTACTCATGCATGATACGATACTCTCTCAATTATGCTTGATAAGTAGCAGCGCCGGCCTTGAGATTTAGGGGGCCTAAGCGAGCTTTCAAAATAGGGCCCTACATAGTATATAATGACACAATTTTTTTATATAACTACCAATTTTTATTATTGTATTTGTTAGTACACATATAAAGTTTGATGATGCATAACATTACTATAATAATTTAGTAAAAGAAAACGCAATTACAAAAAAAAAAAAAGTTGAATAGAAAAACATATCAGCTCAATTTCACTATCTTCATCCATAAAGTTTTCATTTTTTTGATGTTTTTCAGTCAAAACTTCTTCAATTGAACTTGAAGCATCTGTTTGTTTATTATTAGTAATAAACTTGTCAAGAGCTCCTGCTTGAGATTGAATAAATTCTTCTATTTTTTGTTTTTTTTTTTTTTCCTTTTTTCATGTCCAGAAATGTACTTTCTACTAAGAGGCATAATTTTATGATCAAACCTAAAATAAGAAAGAAATTAAATATCAATTAACTTCTCTAAAAAATTCATAAGAAATTTTCAATGTTTATATATCAATATTTATTTCTTATATGATAATGTTTCAATTAAAAAAAAAAAATAGTAATACGAAGCTAATACAAAGGCACGTCTAAACTCTTAAATCAAAATCTAAAAATCTCACTCTTATAACAAAGGACAATAATATACTATAATACCAAGCAAATATAAAGTCCTAATTCCTAAATTAAAATCCTAAATAAAAAATTTAAATCCCATATCAAATAAATAATAATAATAATAAATTGAAAACAAAAGGATAGCAATAAAAAGAAAAAAAAGTTGTTTACTTGCTTTCTTTGAGTTTTTCAAGTTAGGATCCTTGGAGAGTGGAGACTCTAGGGAGAAAGATAGAAAAACAGTATTTTTTTTTTCCACAATAGAGAAGTAATCAGACAATCTAAGGGTAGGGAAAATGATAGTCGGATAGAGAGAAGAGGGAAAAAGAAATGGAAACAAAAGGTCTATTTCATATGCCAAAAAGTCAAAAAGATAAGGCAATTTTCAAAGAGAGGAAAGAGACAAGTAATTAGAAAAATTAAGGGAGGGGAAAAGGATAGTCGGATAGAGAAAGAAGAGGAAAAAAGAAAGGGAGAGAAAATGTCTCTTTCATATGCCAAAAAATCTTCAAACTTTCTTTTGAAAGTTTCAGCAAAGGGGAAACTTTGGGGAGGGTCTGGGGCCTTTTTTTTCCCTATAGAAAATGGGGGCCTAAAACAGCCGCTTTAGCTGCTTTAGGTCAGGGGCAACCTTGATAAGTAGTGAATGTTGGATGATAAGGGATTGAAAGATGTTAAACATATTGTCATCCGGATAACTCCCTCTCCTTATAATTTTATAACGTGACATGATAACTGATATGATAATATAGTTGTAGCCACCGCTGCACATGCTATGCATATGCAACACGATGTCTTGTTATGAATGTAAATAGAGAAAAAAAATTGGTTGGGACTTGAGGATGGTGGACCGGAGGTAATTTATTATAAACAATAAATTAAATTTTTTGTTTTGACCCAAAAAAAAACCTCTTAAATTCTTTGTGCATTTCAATGATGGAATAATCACGAGATTTCCTTGATTGAAATCACACAGGTTAAATTCATGCGAAGTACATTTTTGGAATAAATGGTTCAAAAACTTTTTGAATAATTTAATTTTTTGTGTTTTGTCATAAGATTTTTGTTTTCTTCTTGTATTCGTATAGGGAAGCTTTGTACAATAAGTCTCTAATGTAGAAAATGTGATTGATGGGGTGAGAGATTTTGGCCAAAATAATTTTACAATCACCCTAAATGCCATTCGAGATGCCAAATTTGACACTAAGGTGTGCCATTACCAAAATATAGCACTCCAAATGGCATCCCATTGGAGCAAATGATTTGGATGTCGATGCCAAATTTTGGCAATGGCAACTCATATGACACCCCCATTGGAGATGCTCTTAGTAGATAATTAAGGTTCTCCTATAGCTACAACCAGCATTCCATGATATATACTACTTATAGGAACCTTATGCCATCATTTTTGCATTAGAAATTCATTTTATGTTCTAACATATATAATTGTTGACAGCATACATTATTATTATTATTATTTTTGTGTAAGGTCATCAAAATATTATAATATTAAATAAGAAAACAATTAAAGTATATCACACTGGCCTATGAGGGGGGAAGATATAATTACTAGGCTATATATGAGTCAGTGAGTCATGTTCCCCTGACCAATTTTTTTACCGTTATTCCTACCATCTGTTTTCAAAACACCAGTGTCAGGTTTAATATTTTGAGAAAACGACCGTTGGATTAGATATTTTTCTTATATATATCATGTATGCCAAAAATCACAATAATCCAACGGTTGGTTTCTTAATTATGTCACTGTGAAAATTTATTATAACTAGAAACATTGCAGTTTTTTTATAGTGAGATTTTTTAAAATCTAACCGTTGGATAAATGTGATTTTTTGTATGTATGACTTCCATAATAAGAATATCTAATCCAACGGTCGATTTCTCAAAATAGCTAACCGAAATTGGTGATTTGAAAATGAATAATAAAAATAATGGTAAAAAAAACTTGTCCCATAATTAAATTATTAGCAAAACATAAATGTGATCATATCCTACGTATCTAATATAGCCATATATGATGGGAGAATGCAAATTGCATGCAAACCCTAAATTTAAAAATCAATAAATAAATAAGGCATGTTAGGTAAAGGTTGCAAGCATCATTAAATATGTGAAGTCCACTGGTCACAGCATGCTACATAATCATGTCTATATATATAGATGGCAATGGGCCCTATATATATGTATATATATATAGTCATTCTATTATAAGGTCGATCTTGCATAAGGTTATGCAAAGATGGCTCCATATCTCCAATTTTAGAAGACCGTTCGTAAAACTGACCGTTGGATTAGATGTTCCCACTATGTATGTCATGCCTGCAAACAATCACAGTGATCTGACGGTTGGTTTTTGAAATAACAGACGTTAAAAAAAAATGGTGATTTTTTGAAGAACAAATAAGTTGCATATTTTCACAATGACATATTTCAAAAACCAACAGTTGGATCACTGTGATTTTTTGCAGGCATGACATACAGAATAAGAGCATCTAATCCAATGGTCAGTTTTACGAACTGTCATCTAAAATTAGAGATATGGAGCCGACCTTACATAACCTTATGCAAGGTCGACCTTATAATAGAATGATTGTATATATATATATATAGACTCGGAAAGTGAAGCTTAAATAACACTATACTAAATGTAATCATGAGATATTTTTAATTATATAGAATCGATCTTATAAGGACATTCTTTATGTCTGTCAAAAATTACAATGATTTACTGATTAGTTTTTAAAATACAGATATTTAAATAACTTTGACAACATTCAATGGTAAATACTGTCAAAGAGTTTCACAAACTGTATTTTGAAAAGTGATTATTGGATCACTGTGATTTTTGGCAAACATGACATTCATAAGAAGATTATCGAATCCAACTGTCAGTTTTTTAAAATATCATTCTTATGGCTTCCAGAAGGACGTCCTTACAATAACGATATCGTAAGGACGTCCTGACAGGATCGCTTCTGTATATAAATATATACATATCCTTCTTACATATATTATATTATTTAAATATATTTCAGGATCGCTTCTAAAATAACCAACGTTAAAAAAAATGGTGATTTTTTGAAGAACAAATAAGTTGCATAGTTTTACAATTACATATTTCAAAAATCAACCATCGGATCACTGTGATTTTTCCAGGCATGACATATAGAGTGAGAGCATCTAATCCAACGGTCAGTTTTACGAACTATCTTTTAAAATTGGAGATATGGAACCGACCTTACATAACGTGACCTTATAATAGAATGACTATATATATATATATATATATATATATATATATATATATATATATATAATTCAACAATCAATCTCTCAAAATTTATTTTATAATTAACTTTATAAAAAACATCTAATGCAAGCCTGAATGAGGTAGACTTGACAATAGAAACACAGTGAAATGATGATTGCCATAGAAACATATGTACAAAATGCATGGTGGAGGATAATCTCTATTTTCGTTTTATTTATTTATTTATTTATTATTTTTACAGTAGGTTTGGGGTATTAGATTGGGGGTGGGAGTACAAAAAGCATCAATAACACTTGTAGGAGGACAGGGTGGGCCCAGGGCCGATATTCGTTGAAGGGGAACACACCCACGTGATAGATATGACAAATCACAGCTGGCTTCTTTTGTCTTGTTGTGTTTTTGATAAGAACTCAAGGTCACAATTGACAAGCCCACATGTGATACTAAAATTAGTGTGGTTATCGATACGGAGTTACAGATCATGTGATAAGTTGTAGACCGGTGGTCCATTGCTTTGATAAGAGCGTCTTCTATTCTACCGTACTGCAGAAATAAGTAGTAAACAAGTTGTGGTGTGAAAATGAACAGATCGGGCAGGAATGGTCTATTAAGAAAGTCGGTTAATGGGCTATCAGATTAGATGGAGCTTGGCATAAGCTATCGAACTGGATCGAACCTGTTTAAAAAAAGAATAAGGTTTATTCAATTCGATCCATTAGAATGATCCACTAAGATAATGGGCTGTATCGAACTAATGAACTGAATCGGATTGGACTAATGAATCGAGCTAACGGACCTTTTGTCAATTTTAATTTTTTTCACTTTCTTTTAATATATTTAAATTACAATGTTAAAAAAAAAAATAAAAAAAAAATAGTAAAGTACATGAATAAATAATAATTAAACAAAAAATAAATTTATTTTATTTATATTTCAAATGTATACAATTTTGGTAGGAGAGAGTTGTATCACCATAGTTAAAAATTAAAAAAAAAATAATAATAAAGATTGTTGTCAAAAAATAATAATTTTAATTATAAATATATGAGATTCTTAATTAAAAAAGATAATTTGTGACTTTTACTAAATAAGTTTCTTTCTTTTTCCAAAAATTTAGTGAGTTCATGAATGAAAAAAAAAATACCGAATAGACTCATGAACATGTTCATTTAATCGCAATTAAGACTTATTAAAAGAAAAGACTCGTAGTTTGTAAAATACAAAACCCACCATTGGATTAAACAAACTTCTTATGAATAATATTATGATTGCAAAGAATCATAATAATATAATGGTCTATTTTTGAAAAATGCCAATGTAAAAATTGTATGTTTTATTCTTCAAAACAAAATCTTCTATAGTCATTATTCAAAAATTGACCATTGGATCGCTATGATTTTTTGTGAGCATGGGATTCACAATATATTTATCTAATCCAACGGTTAGTTTTTTTAGATGTCATTGGTGATTGACTCTAATCAGGTAACCTCATTCAATTTCGTACTAGGTGTCCATTGTAATTTACTAACTCAAGTCACATGTGTATGGCTAATTATATAAGATATTTTTAAAAATTTACCATTGAATTGAATAAATTTCTTATGAATATCATATTGTCAAAAATCACAGTAATCCAACGGTTGATTTTATTAAAATAGTAAAATGAATAATTGTCTAATTTGTTCTTTAAAAATATCACTAATCTTCTATAATCATTATTTAAAAATTGACCGTTGGATTGCTCTAATTTTTTGCGAGCATGGTATTCATAAGAAATTTGTCCTATTCAATAATGTTTTTTTCTAAATATTATTTTATATATATTTATGGATTAAATGATTTAAATGAAATTAATTTAAATATTATCTAGTGGTAAGAATTGTTACATAAAATTTATATCTTAAAGAGGTATGAGGATCAAATCCCACACCATGCAATTTTATTAATTTTATCAAAATGAGTTGGGCTTAACTGATCAGGCTAGGTCAAATGGTTCAAATCAAACAGGTTATTGAATGGGCCAATGGACGGATCGGATCAAATCGGGCTAGCGGATCAGTTCGGACTACTTATTGGACTCGGATCGGACCGAGCCATTGAATAAAATTTTTTAGCCCAATCCAGTCCATTTCCTATGGATTAGATCAGCTTAGTCTATTAGTTATCGGACCGGATCAGCCCGATCCGTTGCTTATAGGACTGGTCAGCATGCCAAATGGATGGTCCGTCCATTTTGACACCCCTACGAATAAGCATTGTGGTCCCAAGTAATATAACCCTAGAGGGGGGTAAATAGGATTTTGGAAAACTCTGAGCAAATATTATCAAATAAAATTATGATCCAATTAATTTAGCAAAAACCATTGTTTTAAAAACCGGACTGTTCATCGAACCAGAAAAGTTACCGGGTTAAGGGTCAACCGGTTCAACCGGTTGAACCGCCGGGTTGAACCGTGACGTCATAAATATATTATTTATGTATTTATTTAATTATTTATTAGAATAAAAGCTATAAATGATTCAAAATATAATTTTTTTTAAATGTTTGTACAATCAATTCATATATTTGAATTTATGTGCAGTCATTACAAATATTTGGACTATTTTAGTCATTTTAGCACCTTAAAAAAAATTTTAAAAAATTATTTTTAAAAAAAACCGGGTTGACCGATTTTTTAACCGGTTTGACAGGTTGAACCGACGGGTTGAACGGTTTAATTGAAAAACGGGTTTTTGGGGGTTGAACCAGCCGGAGAGGGGACCGGTTCCCGGTGCAACCGGTTGAACCGGCCGGTCCGGTCCGGGTTTAATAACAATGGCAAAAACACAAGTAAATGAAACTTAATTGAAAAGAGATAGAGTTAGAGAGATATCAAACACAGTATTTTAACGTGGTTCGAACTCCGCCTACATCTACACAGTAACGCCCCAACCTGACTAATATACAGACCGTCCCGGGTAGGTCGACACGTGTCAAGAAGTGGATACAACCTGTCCTGCTCATTCGCATTTCCATACTCAGGATAATAAGAGAAATAATATAACAAAGTGAAATGATATGTTCTAATCATACATGCCCAAGTTCGAGTAATACAAATACAAATGTGCTAAGATTGTCATATTTAATGCCAACAACCCTGGCATATAGGATAGAATAATAATCCAAAGAAATATAAATATATCATGCAGTCCTAACTGTCTGATAAAGAACCGCCCATAACACTGCTAGACCCAATGCAACCTGCGTAGAGCTCTCTACCGCCGAAGCTCTACCAGAAACCTGAAAACCTGCTCCATAAAACAGCATGAGCAAGAATTGCCCAATAGGAGTACAATCTCAACCAACAGTAACAATATTGATACAAGGAACATTTTTAATAATCAATTTACATCAATGTTTACAAATCAGTATTAACATGGTATGGGTTTCATTCTTGTATAAAGCATCCAATGTTTCCCATTTTATAAAACAAGTTATTCATGGGGTTATTTGATAAAAGTCGTAGTTCTCAAGCTTATAGCCCCGGCACTACGAAGCACGAAAATCAGTTTGAAAACACTCGCTGTTCTCAGGCTCACAGCTCCCGACACAACGAAAAGCACGAAACATAATTACGGTGTTCTCAGGCCTCCAACACAACGACAGCCAAATAATCACGTTGTTCTCAGGTCCCTGGCACAACGGTAGCCAATATACTCGTTTTTCTCAGACCCCCGGCACAACGATAGCCAAGTAATCACATACATGATCTCATTCCAAAATCCATTTCCAAAACCACCAAGTAAAGATGTAACATATGGCACAGTAAGCACATGTAAAGCATTTATAAAACATTCATAATCATCATTCAAAACAAGTATGAAAGAATCAAGCCATATGCCATTTCATAGTCATTTACAAACAGATATAAACATTCCATACCAACAGTGGTAAAACAAGTAATGTTCCAAGTATCAGTTTTTATTTCATAAACAGTTCAGTATATCATGTCATATAAAATCACATATCATCACATGTTAGAGAGGTTCAGTATCCTACCTTGATTGGGCAAGAATATCCCTAGCAGTGTCCCGTAGGTATACACTCCTAACTCGCAAAAGGATAGTCGTAGGGGCTATCCTGATCTGAAATAATTACAAAGCAACGGTACAAATAAATATCAGCTTTAAAAACGACTGACCCAAACTTGAAGCTGACTTTCAAAGCTTTTAAAATGTCTAGGATATGCTTAAGATTAAGGCCCAAATGAAAGAATCATAAAGAGGATGAAAAACGAGGGAGAAAAACCAAAATATCAGTTTCTGGGCCCAAACAGTCGACTATTTGTGTGAGATAGTCGACTGTTTCAGCTGAAACTTCGAATCAGGCATTCTGTTTCAAACAGTCGACCAGACAGTCGACCAGACAGTCGACCAAACAGTCGACTGTCTGCCAGATAATTTCCACTTCTCCTAGCAGTAACAGCCATAAACCCACTTCAATCCTTATCCAAACTTCATTTCATCACAAATCCACTTACAAGACACCATAATAACAATTAATCCATCATTATAACTCCAAATCAACAAGCATAAGCTCATGAATCCGAATATATGGCCTTAAACCCTAGAAACAAACCCAAATCTGACTTACACATATAAAAGCTTTCAAAAACCTTTGATCTTTAAGCAAAACAAGTTCAAGAATTGTAAATCCAAGTCAAAGATGATTTAGCATTAAAATATAGGTTAAAAAAAAATCAAAAGCTTGAGCTTAAAGAGTCTCAAATCAGAATTTGTGAGGGAGAAAAGGGAAGAAAACCATAATACCCATAACAACTCACCTCTAAAGGAGATGACGGAGCTCCGGCAACTTCTCCAGCGAAGAGTCCGGTCACCCCCCAGCAGCTACTCCCTCTCTCTCTCTCTCTCAACTTGATGGATGGTTTGCTAAAATGAGGGTTGAAAAGGTTTAGAGGTTTTAAAAAGGTAAAGTAAGGTTAATGGCTTGTTTGGCTTTTGTAAAAAGGTTTATAAAACTTTTAAGTTTTCTAAAATAAAATATGATTTAAGCACATTAAAAGTTTTGGGATATCACAACATTACCCCCTTTCGAAAATTTCGTCCTCGAAATTTCGAGATAAAGCTATCAAGAAAATAAATAAGGGTACTGTGCTCGCATAAACTCCTCTGATTCCCAAGTAGCTTCCTCAACATCATGGTTCCTCCACAGAATTTTCACTTGAAGTATAACTTTGTTCCTCAAAACTCTCTGTTGTCTGTCTAGAATTTGCACAGGTACTTCCTTATACGAACAATCACCATGAAGTTTCTCGTCAGGCAAAGAAATGAACTTGGAGGGATCATGTAAACTCTTTCGGAGCATAGAAACATGAAACACATTATGCACCTTTGATATACTTGAGGGTAGGTCCAATTGATATGCTACATTCCCAACTTCCTTCACAATTTGAAAAGGGCCAACAAATCTCGGAGCTAACTTACTCCTCTCTCCAAATCGTATAACACATTTACGCGGCGAAGCCTTAAGGTAAACATACTCACCCACTCCGAATTTCAAGTCCTTGTGTCGCACATCATAGTAACTCTTCTGTCTACTCTACGTTGTCTTCAAACGATCTCGGATGATTTGAATCTTTTCGGTTGTTTCTTTAATCTTTCCAGCAACTTCATTAAAATCCTTAGGTTCTTCAAAAGTATGCTTCTCTCCGACTTCTGCCCAACAAACAGGTGATCTACAAGGACGCCAGTAAAGAGCCTCAAATGGTGCCATGCCAATACTCGCTTAATAGCTATTGTTATAAGCAAACTCCGTGAGTTTCATATATTTCATCCAGCTACCTTTAATTTCCAAAGCACAGGCACGAAGCATATCTTCCAAAATTAAGATGGTACGTTCAGACTGCCCATCAGTTTGGGGATGATGTGCAGTACTCATAGTCAGTTGAGTCCCCAAAGCTCGATTTAAAGCTCCCCAAAAATGCGCTGTGAACCTTGGGTCTCTATCTGAAACTATGGACACGGGTACCCCATGTAAATTGATGATCTCATCAATGTATAGCCTGCATAACGCACCCAACTTATCTGATTCTCTGATTGGCAGAAAATGAGCAGATTTTGTCAGTCTGTCCACAATTACCCACACCATATCACATCCATTCTCTGCTCTGGGTAAACCGGTCACGAAGTCCATTGCTATATGCTCCCATTTCCATTCCGGTATAGGTAAAGGCTGGAGCAAACCAGATGGCCTTTGATGTTCAGCTTTCACTTGCTTACAAACTTCACAATGAGCCACAAACTCTGCCATATCCTTTTTCAAACCTCTCCACCAAAAATTTCTCTTTAAGTCTTGATACATCTTTGTTGCGCTAGGATGGATAGAGAAACGCGATCGATGAGCTTCGCTAAGAACTTCAGAACGAATTTGCCCAGAAGGAACAAATAACCTGTCATGAAATCGCAACCCTCCATCTGAACTAGAGATTTTCCACCCTTCTAGTTCTACTCCCTGACCAATCTGAGCAACAAGTCCCATGACTTCTTCATCTTGGGTTTGAGCCTCAATTACACGGGTATTCAACATAGGTTGCACTGCGAAATTATACAAACGTCTCTGAAGCCCTTCACCAATGTTGTGGGTTTCGTAGTCTTCTAGAACATTCCACATTGCCCACCTATCTAGAGCCAAGCTGTAAACACATGGGTGAGACTTTTGGCACAAGGTATCCACTACAACATTCGCCCTTCTTGGGTGATATTTAAGTTCAAAATCATAGTCTTCCATATATTCCATCCACCGGCGTTGTCTTAAATTTAGGTCCTTTTGAGAGAAGATGTACTTCAAGCTTTTATGATCGGTATAAACTTCAAAATTTTTTCCATAAAGATACGATCTCCAAGACTTCAAAGCATGAACTACTGCAGCAAGTTCCAAGTCATGAGTGGGGTAATTCAGTTCGTGCGGTTTTAGCTGACGAGAGCCATAAGCAATGACTTGACCATTTTGTATCAGGACACAACCCAAACCTTGTCGCAATGCATCGCAATAAACTGTATACCCCAACCCACTAACTGGACCAACTAAAAAAGGCGCGGAAGTCAACAGATTCTGCAGTTCATGAAAAGCTGCTTCACAACTATCATCCCAAGCAAATGCCTCACCCTTTCGAGTAAGCTTCGTTAAAGGGGCTGCTATACTAGAGAAGTTCGCAATGAAAAGACGATAATACCCAGCAAGCCTAAGGAAGCTACGAATATCGGTGACATTTTTGGGTCTCTCCCAATTTAACACAGTTTCTACCTTCGAAGGGTCTACAGATATACCTTGCTGAGAAATCACATGTCCTAGAAACTTCACTTCTTTCAACCAAAATTCACATTTTTCCTTTTTTGCATGAAGCTGATAGTCTCGTAAGAGTTGCAAGACTCTACCCAAATGGGAGGCATGCTCTAATTTAGTCTTTGAGTAGATATAAATGTCATCTATAAAGACCACCACGAACTTATCTAAATAAGGCTGGAATACTCTGTTCATAAAATCCATAAAAGCTGCAGGAGCATTCGTCAAGCCAAAAGGCATTACCAAGAACTCATATAATCCATAGCGAGTGCAGAACGCGGTCTTTAGTATATCCTCCTCCTTGATCCGAAGTTGATAATATCCTGAGCAAATATCAATCTTTGAGAAAAAGTAGGAACCCTTTAGTTGATCAAACAATTCATCAATGCGGGGCAAAGGATATCGACTCTTCACCGTCACCCTGTTTAATTTCCGATAATCAATGCACAATCTCAACGTGCTATCTTTCTTCTTCACAAATGAAACAGGCGAGCTCCACGGGGAATGACTAGCTTGAATGAATCCTTTTGCCTGCAATTCATTTAACTGTTCCCCTAGCACTTTCAGTTCAGCAGGTGCCATCTTATAAGAGGGAAGATGGATGGGATCGGTGCCAGGGTAAACCTCTATTGAGAAGTCTACATCACGATGAGGAGGTAAACCAGGCAATTCATCGAGGAAAACATCAAGAAAATCTCTCACAACAGGAGAGGTTCAAAACAAGAGAAATCGCCTTCATACACATCCATTGCCGCCAGGGCGCTCATAAGTCCATTTATTTGAGTTCGCCACACATCTTTCAGAGTCCGAGGGAAAGGTACTGATCGGCCTCGTTCTCCAACAAAACAGACTTGATTTCCATTTTCTAAAAATAAAGTTACCTTCTTCCCAAAGCAATTTACCATTGCTCGGTAAAAAGACAACCAATCCATCCCCAAGATTACATCATAACCATACAGGGGCATAACAATGAGATCTGCACGTAATTCGCAACCATCTATCCAGATGACACAAGATTTGCAAACAATTTCTGTTTTCATACTTTCCCCAACTGGCGTAACCACGTATACAGGAAAATCTAGAGAATCAAGTAAAAGCTCTAAACGGAGAGCACAATCAAGATCAATAAAAAAATGTGTGGATCCGGGGTCAAATAGCACTCGAATCCCAGAATTGAACAAAGAAAGCGTACCCTCAACAACATCGTTCACCGATTCTGGATTTGACGGCAACATCGCATATACTCGTCCTGGGGCGGGACCTTGTCCTCCACCTCTACCCTGTCTATTCTGAAGCTGTTGGCTAGACGATGCTTGGTGAGAAGACTGAGATGATTGCGGTTGTTGCGTCGGCCTAACGTTCGGGGTGAAAAGTCGAAACTGGGTTTGCTAAAAAGGTTGCGGCTGATGTCTCTGTTGTTGAAATTGCTGGGGTTGTTGATGTTGTGATTGGAATGGTTGATATGACTGATACTGGGACGTCTGTGGGGGTGGTTGACTATTGGCCCTAAGAGGACAATCACGGCGAATATGTCCCTCATTACCACAAAAGAAGCAAACTAACCGTCCACTGGTGTCAAATCCCCCGCCTTTAACCCCAGACTGTTCTGGACGCTGATATGGCGAACCTCGAGTACGTCCTCCGGATGAACCAGTACTCCCACTACCTCCACTGCTGGTATTTCCACTCTTACCTCCACTTCGCCTCTGCGGGCCTTAACTACCCTGATTAGATCTAGATGTCTGTCCATGACCCTGACTCTGAGAGAAAATGGGAACGGCCATATGTTATTGATATTGGCTAGAAGACTGCCCTGATCCTTGGCCTGCATTCCTTCCAGAGTTCCTACCAGATCGCCATGCCTCTGATTTCTGCCTCCCTGGCCTCTTCTCTGAAAACCTCATTGAATTTCCGGAAGTTCTCTCTCCACCCAAAAGGCTCGTTCCACTACTTGAGACAAGGTGGGAAGTTTCAGCATGTAAATTTGTTCCCTAATTTCCAGTTTCAACCCCTTCTCAAATTTTTGGGCTTTTTGCTCCTCTGAGGTCATTACCCCCTTTGTGTATTTGGACAGCTCCAAAAACTTCGACTCATACTCAAGAACAGTCATGTCTCGCTGGGTTAGTCGCATGAATTCATCTAACTTAGCCTCTTGATATGTATCCCGAATGTACATGCCTCTAAATTTTTTCTTAAAATCATCCCAAGTAATTTCGTCAATATTTGCATTACGCTCATTACGAACTGAAATCCACCAATCATTTGCTTTATCACGAAGATGGTTTGCAGCAAACCGAACTCTATGCTCTGCTGGGGTGTCAATAATCTCAAAAAGCTGTTGGATTTCATCAAGCCATTGTTCAACTATTGCAGGGTCAGTCCCTCCTTGAAAATTTGGGGGATTCAGCCTTCTGAATTCCTTCCAAGTCGAAGATCAGGTCTCGGTCTCCGTAGTAGTATTATGGCCGCGTCCACGACCACGTCTAGCAAGTCCTCGAAACAAAGAAGTCATTTCTCTAAGTAAGCCTCGAACTTCCCTAATATTCTCTTCAGGAGCAGCTTAAGAGGAATTTGAGGGCTCCCCAGTCTCTCTAGTACTTCGAGTGGACCTTTGGTTCGACATTTCTATAAAATAAAGCACAACCTGCTAAATAAAACGTTAGAGCGGATTTTTCCCCGAACCATCCTATCGTGTACTGCCCAACCTACTCAGCATGATGCATGTACTATTTCAAATTTCTAACTTTCACTAGACTCTACATGCAATGCATGAATTCCCATTCTGGATCTATTAATGAGCTCTGATACCATTTTGTAACGCCCCAACCTGACTAATATACCGACCGCCCCGAGTAGGTCGACACGTGTCAAGAAGTGGATACAACCTGTCCTGCTCATTCGCATTTCCATACTCAGGATAATAAGAGAAATAATATAACAAAGTGAAATGATATGTTCTAATGCATACATGCCCAAGTTCGAGTAATACAAATACAAATGTGCTAAAAGTGTCATATTTAATGCCAACAACCCTAGCATATAGGATAGAATAATAATCCAAAGAAATATAAATATATCATGCAGTCCTAACTGTCTGATAAAGAACCGCCCAGAACACTGCTAGACCCAATGCAACCTGCGTAGAGCTCTCTACCGCCGAAGCTCTACCAGAAACCTGAAAACCTGCTGCATAAAACAACATGAGCAAGAATTGCCCAATAGGAGTACAACCTCAACCAACAGTAACAATATTGATACGAGGAACATTTTTAATAATCAATTTACATCAACGTTTACAAATCAGTATTAACATGGTATGGGTTTCATTCTTGTATAAAGCATCCAATGTTTCTCATTTTGTAAAACAAGTTATTCATGGGGTTATTTGATAAGAGTCGTAGTTCTCAAGCTTATAGCCCCCGGCATTACGAAGCACGAAAATCAGTTTGAAAACACTCGCTGTTTTTAGGCTCACAGCCCCCAGCACAACGAAAAGCACGAAACATAATTACGTTGTTCTCAGGCCTCCGGCACAACGACAGCCAAATAATCACGTTGTTCTCAGGTCCCCGGCACAACGGTGGCCAATATACTCGTTGTTCTCAGACCCCCGACACAACGACAACCAAGTAATCACATACATGATCTCATTCCAAAATCCATTTCCAAAACCACCAAGTAAAGATGTAACATATGGCACAATAAGCACATGTAAAGCATTTAAAAAACATTCATAATCATCATTTAAAACAAGTATGAAAGAATCAAGTCATATGCCATTTCACAGTCATTTACAAACATATATAAACATTCCATACCAACAGTGGTAAAACAAGTAATGTTCCAAGTATCAGTTTTTATTTCATAAACAGTTCAGTATATCATGTCATATAAAATCACATATCATCACATGTTAGAGAGGTTCAGTATCTTACCTTGACTGGGCAAGAATATCCCTAGCAGTGTCCCGTAGGTATGTACTCCTAACTCGCAAAAGGATAGTCGTAGGGGCTATCCTGATCTGAAATAATTACAAAGCAACGGTACAAATAAATATCCGGTCTAAAAACGACTGACCCAAACTTGAAGCTGACTTTCAAAGCTTTTAAAATGTCTAGGATATGCTTAAGATTAAGGCCCAAAAGAAAGAATCATAAAGAGGATGAAAAACGAGGGAGAAAAATCAAAATATCAATAGAAATATCCACAAGTAATATGTTAACAATTCATAGTACAACTAACAATCATGCTCATGATTCATCCATCACATATTCCATATTAATGATTGAGGAGTTTTCTCAACATCTATCACAATCATAATCATGTATATACATTCCACATATCATAACATAGATAAATCATGGCATAATATCAACACATTACAACATTATGGCATACTTGCATATTCTAACCACATAACCATCACATATAAATAGGATGAGATATGCATCAGTAGTTTTTAAATAAGATTCTTTTGATTTTAAAACACGGGCAACGGCCCTAAAATATCTATCATCAGTATCAGTAAGAATATAAATATTCCTACCTCGATATTTATGTCTCCAACAGTCCTATATGCAAAAAAGTAAGTTAAGAAGCATAATGATCCTCCCATGGACTTCCCATATCTGAAAGAAAAATAAATGAATATATAAATCAACATTCACTACTACAAACCAATCGAGACTTCGATTTTAAAATTCTAGCTTTAACCCCAAAACCTTTACGAAAGTTCTAACTTAATGACATAAATAAAGTAAACCAATAAAAGAAATAAGAAAGAAAAGGGGACCTATCAATAGACTTAGGCTCTCTACTAAAAGTAGATTTATTTGAAAAGGACAAACTGTCGACTATCTAGGTGAGACAGTCGACTGTCTAAATTCCAGATCACATAGATCCGAACTGCAGCAAACAGTCGACTATTTAAATTCCAAGATCGCACACTCCCGAGCTACAGCAACATCAAAACCTTCCAAAACTCCAAAATACTTCAATCCAACCATCCAAACTTCCAATCTAGCCCAAACAAAGCTTAACAACCTTAAATCCATAAAAATAATTAAGATCCAACGGTAAAAATATGAGATCCACAAAGTTTTAGGTATAAAATCCACATAAATCCAAAATAAGACATACTCAAAACTACCCCAAGAATCTCAACTAAAATTCCAAATCCCACACAAAACAAGTTAAACTATCACCCACATTCATCTAAAGCTATCAATCCTTACAAATCCAAACTTTAACCCTCAAACCCATAAAATGGGTTTGGAAAACGAAAATGGAGAAGAAAAATGAAAAGCAAGGAAACCAAACATGCTTACCTCTCTCCGGCGAGACGGCGATGACAAGAAGATCTGGAGAACCTAGGCGGCTCTTCTCCTTCTCCTTCTCATTCTCCCTCTCCCGTACTCACTCTCTCCCTTTTCCCTTGACTGCCGAAAATGAAGGAAGAAAGAAAAAGGGGTTTTGTTTTCATAAAGTCAAATGGCATTTTGGTAAATAGTTCAATTTTTTTATCAATAAAATAATATTTAAAAGTTTTGGGTTTTTCACATAATACATGTTAGGATTTTGCATGTAATTAGAAGTTGCATATTAGGATTTGCATGCATGCATTGTTATTAATGCATGATAGTTATTTATTTCATATTATTTAGCATGTTAGTTTATTGTTTACATGTTAGAAAGCATGATAGGATTTATTACTTTGCATAATTAGGGTTTTGATATGTTTTTGTTAAGAATAACAAGTTAGCATGAAATTGTTTGTTCGATATACAATTTTGAACAATGGAGCTTTGCATAAAGGTAAGTATCTTCCCTTGTGTTTTATTTTTACATGTTGATTTGTTATTTCTTAATATATGCATATTGATAAGTATGTTAGTTAGTTTGCATGTTAGCTTAATTTTTGAGACCCTCAGGGCATCTCCAGCAGTGCATCTATTTTTTTCCTTCAAAAGCCAAATTTTGAAGGGAAAATGTATTTTTTTTTCATTTTTGGCCTTGGCTTTGAATAGAGTTGCTCCAATAGTGCATCCATTTCATTTTGGCTCAACCATCTTCTTTCCACTTCTACCCTCATTCTTTCTTATCAATTACATCAACTACCCTTTATTCATTTTCAAAACTCCAACCATCATTATTTTAATTTATCAATAAAAATTAATAAAAAATGCAGTGCTGATTTTGAAAAACTAACCATTGGATTAGATGGCCTGGTTATGAACTTCATGTTCGCCCAAAATCACAGTGATCCAACGGTTAGTTTCTAAAAAAATCAACGGGAAACTTTGGTGACAATTAAAAAAGGATAGTGTCACAATTTTTTTCACCGCGGTTGTTTTCAAAAACTGACCGTTAGATTTCCATGATTTTTTGAAAACATAAAATTCATAAATAATTCATCTAATCTAACGGTCAGTTTTTTAAAACATGCAGAGCCGATTTTGAAAAGTTAACCTTTGGATTAAATGGCCCACTTGTAAATTTCATATTCGCAAAAAATCACAATAATCCAACGGTTAGTTTCTAAAAAAATCATGGTGAAAACTTTGGTGATAGTTTAAAAAAGAATAAATAGTCATAAACTCAAAAATATCTCCTCTCTCTCCCTATCTCTCTCTTCTCCCTTTCTTATTATTTCTGTTGGGAACATAAAACAAAATATCCCATTTGTTGAAGCTCATCCTCTCCATCTTCTCGCTCCCATTCTCTCTCCACAAAAACTCAGATTTTTATTATCAACAGTCCATCGGTCATCACTAAATCCTCCTCCTATATCATATCTCTCTCTAAATCCTCCTCCTTCACTATTCGAACATGGGTAAAGATACCCTCCTTTACCACTCGTATCGCCACCACCATCACCATCGGCGGTGACCATGCACGGCAGTGAAGCCCTCAAGCTTTTCGACGGACCAAATCACTGATCGGACAGTGGATCTGCTCATGTATGGATTATTTAAGCTGAATCTCCACCATTCCTTTGACAACATCGATGTTCACAGCTTCCACCAACAATAGGTTCAAAAATTTTCATTTTCTTTTTTTCAAATAATGTATACTTGCTTAGATTTTTTTTTTTTTTTTTGGATTATTCTTCTGTTTGGTTTGTTGTGAAAATTTGTTTTACAATATGCATTATTTTTTTTAAGAATTTTATGTTGCTGTTTGTTTGCTGAGAAAATGCTGGGAAAGTGAGGGAAAATGATTCAACCGTTTTGTTGGTTGATGAGGGCAAAAGGGACTTTGCCCTACTTTGCTGAGTTTGGCTGGAGCTACAGTTGGCATTCATATTTGGGCAAATATGAATACCTACTGTAGCAGCTTCAAATTTGGAGGATGGGTTTGGATGCACTACTGGAGTGGTTTTTTTTGCTTCAAAAGCATCCATTTTGGCTTTGGCTTTGGCTTTGGCTATAGATGCACTACTGGAGATGCCCTTATGGTCACTTTTTGCACATTTCCTTATATAGTTTTGCATATTAGCAAGTAGGAATGCATCAGTTAGCATTTTTCTTATTTTTTAGGATGTTTAGAATGTTCAAAAGATGGTTTAAAGAAAATTTAGTATTCTGTCCAGAATATTAAATAGGCTTTTAAGCCATGTTTTGAATGATTTTTAGGATTTTTAACATAGAAATTGCATTCTAGGTCCCTTAGAAGTCATTAGGGTAGAGTTTTCTTAATTTTTGCATGCATTAGCTTTTTTTTATATCATATTTTCAAATAATATTTTTGTTGTCTAGAATTTTTAATTAACTTAGAAGCACGTTTAAGTTCACATTAACGCTAGTTTTAAGTTAAATTAGCCTCCAGATACAAGTAGGAATAAGTGTAGTTTAAAAACCCTAGGTTAGGAGAGGTTTCTAACCTCAATGAGACTCTTTTATTGTAAGAATTACAATCAAAATAAATTCCTTTAGCTTAATTAGAATTCTAGTCTCGAGAGATTTCATTTTCCAATGAAATTATTTTCAAAATAAAATTCTATTTTTAAGTGTTTTGATTCAAACAAAATTCTGTTTTTCAAGTGTTTTTTTTTATCAAAATAGAACTCTTTGAAAAAGAGTTGTTTTTATTAAATTGAACTCTTTGAAAGAGTTATTTTCAAAATCAAATTCTTTTGAAATAAAGAATTGTTTTCAAAACAAAGTTTCTCTGGAATAGAGTTCTAAATGAGTTAGGAATATTGAAAGATAACCCTTTAGATAAGGATTTGCATGAATGTAGTTTCCTACAATAACCCTTTAGCTCAAGTCCACCCTAGGATACTAAGTGTCCTAGGTTTTTAGGAATTTGTTTGATTTTATTTTCGTTATTTGTTTTAGTTTAGTTAGGAGTTATGTGCATAAGAATTTAAATAGCACAAGTAAAATAAGAGACCTTTAATTAGATTGGAGTGGGTGCCTGCAAGATTGTATGATTGGAACCTTCCCACCACACAACCTAGTCTTGAATCCATATCTGGTCGTTGATCATGCATTTTCCAAAAATATGGAGTTGTTTTATTTTGATTAAAATAATTTTTTTATGGTTTTCTTATTCCTTAAAAATAAGGTGACGTCTCATTTTCCTTTTCAAAAATCTAATTCCGCTAATGTAGATTGTATCGATTTTTCCTGATGGTTCACTGTAATGAAAAGCGCTAGAAAGCGTAGTAAAATCTGGCTTTCGATATAGTGTAGTCTGGTTACGGCGTAGTGAAATCCGAGTTGGGATTGGAGGTAGGGTTGAAGGTTGTTTGGGGAAGGAGGGCTATTTTTTTCCAATTAATGCCAAAAGAACTTTTGGCATGAAAAATCTTTTGAGATGGCTTTTGGTATAGAAATCTTCAAAATGAGGACTTTAGGCCAATTTCCCTCAAAATGAATTGAGTTGGGTTATTTTGGGTATTACGAAGGTTGAAGGTAATAAAAAATAATTTTTGTGATGGGTGTAGGTAGCAAATGGGTGCCACTAGCACTTTTTGTGGTCACAATAGAATCACCCCATAATATATTATTTTTTTAGAATAAATTACAAAAAGCCCTGGAGTTTAGGCCAAACTCCATATATATTAGTAGCTTTTATTTTAAAATGCCTCAAACCAATTCCTAAATTATTAAAATGCAATACTTTCAAGCCCTTTATCAGTAGAAAAATGCAATTTTTTTCTTCAAACTGTAAACATAGGCAACTTTTTTTATTATTATTTCAAAGTCGAATCGAGTTATTCAAGTTGCTATGTAAAACTCCAACATCCTGTTTTTGTTGTAGGAGGAGGGTGTACACCACTTTTCTGAAAAATTCCAAAGTGAGTTGGTTGTCATATTCGTCACGTTTCGGCTACTATTTAGTTTAGAGTTTGTTTTGAAATATTTTAAAATAAAGAACATTAAAATGAAATTTGACCTAAACTTAATATGTTATATTGTGTAATTTTCTAAAGTAGATCAACCATTATGGTACGTCCATTTTTTGAAGTTTTCAAAATCAATATAATGTGATGGATTTTGTCCACCAAAACACATTTGGTTGTGGGGGTCCTACTCTCCTACACACATTTTATTCAAAAGATAGTTGAACTAATTGAGGTCCCACAATAATAATTAGATATGATAAAGTAAATAATAATCAGGGGCATGTGGGATCAAAATGTTGAATTCTTTATTAACCATCAAACATTTTCAATGCAAACCACACCGCACATGGGATCAAAGCGGTGTGTACCTTGGAAAGGTTGTTGGCCCAACAGTCAAAACTCTCTCTCTCAAGGAAGTAGATGCGACATCTCTCTAATTTTACTATTTGATAAGACCATCTCCAATCATAAACTCAAACTCAAACTTAAATTGAGTCCGAATTTGAGTAAAAAGCCCCTTTTAAATGAGAGCTCTCCAATCATTTACTCAAATTTTTACTCAAATCTTTTTAATAATTATATTTTACTCCCCGCTACACCCTACACAGATCCATCTTTCGAAGGCCTTCAAACCATTTCTGCAAAAGAGGGTTTCGCAGATCTGCAGGAGAGGGAGACAGAGGGAGAGGGAGGTCGAGAGAGAGAGTCGTCACTGCCAACAACTATTTCTGTAGCTTCTGCAGGAGAGAGAGAGAGGGGGGGCTGGTTCGCCGGGGAAGAAGGAAGGACTGGTTCGCCGGCCATTTCTGTAGCTCCTGCACAGGGATGATGATGGCAGGGAAGAAGGAATTTCAGCTTCTAACGGTCATTTTTTCTAACTCAAATTTTTGAGTTTGAACTCAGTTTGAGTTTAAGTTTGAGTAAAACTCAGTTTGAGTTTGAGTTTGAGTCAGGGTTGGAGAATGTTTTTTTGAGGTTTTTTACTCGAATTTGAATTTTAGTTTGAGTTTGAGTCAGGGTTGGAGATGCTCTAAGAAGTTTCAGTTGCAAGCCATAGTCTGAGGCTAGGTGCTGGTCGACCTCGGTACAGGGGCAGAATCAAGGCATAGCTAAGGAGGGCCATGGCCTCTCCAATTTTACTATTTGATAAGAAGTTTCAGTTGCAAGCCATAGCCTGAGGCCAGGTGCTGGTCGACCTCGGTTCAGGGGCAGAATTAAGGCATAGCCAAGGAGGGTCATGGCCCCACTAGCTTTTTGACTTTCCTTAATATATATATATATATTTGCATGATGGGGAAAGGTTGGTAAGGGGCTTGGCCCCCTTAAACTTTACTCCTGGTTCCTCCACTGCATCGGTAAACAAACACATACAAGTATCTGTTTGTAAAGGCTACCATTTTCTATTATTTTTTACTTTTAAAAGTAAAGACGTGAGGGGGCTTTCATTTCTTAACATCTAACATTTTCTAATTTTAGAAAACTTTCGTTATTTTGTTTTTCCCAACAATAATCATCCATTACATGATATCATTTGAAGAGGTCCATGCCACATGCACCAATGAACAGTTACTAGCTTTGTATGTTTTTGAAGTATGAGAGGTCAAATCCAAAAAACAAATTTATGATTTTTTTTTTTTTTTGAATTTAGAATTATTTACCCTCACATACTACAATATTACTATTGTAATTATTGAAGAACATCATCATCATCATCATCATCATGATTTTTTAAGGTTCAAAAGAAAAGAATATTTCACAGGTTGCCAGTCACTCTTGGATTTTAAATGGAAGAATATTATGCTTCTCACAATCTAAACTCAGCATTAGAATGTTTCTCACAATTTTTTCCTTGTGTCAAAATGTTCAGAGTAATGCTCCAACACTTCCATTTCTTCTTTTTTCATTTTTTTATGCACAATGGCTTCAATTTTGTTTTGGAATGAATTTTTTTTTTTTTTTTTTTTAAACAAAAATAAATTTTTTTAAAAAAAAAAAAAAAAAAAAAGAGAGGAAAAAAGAGGACAAGATGTCCAACCTTACCAAAGATATGATGAAATAAAAATGAAAACAGGAACCATTGTTTACTTCATGAAAGTTTTCGCAATTTTCATTTTCATTTTCATTTTCAATAAAAATAAAAAACAGCTTAAAAAATGCATTTACTCTTAAAAATTGAAAATTATTTTCAAGAAAATGAATTCAATTTTTAAGAAAATATGAACATCAAAAATATGTTTTTTGTATTTTCACGAAAACTGAAAATAAGAATTATATCGTTGACAATGCTTATAAACATAGAAAAAAAATATGTAGACCAACTATAAAACCAAAAAATAAAAATAATAGAACACAGAGAAATAATATATAATTTTAGTAAATGCATTTACACTATTTTTATATTTTGAAAACAGTTTTTATTTTTGCAAAGTACACACATTTTTTAATTTTTGAAAACTGAAAATGAAAACTGTTTTTAAAAAATTTTCACAAAAAATAGAAATTATAAAATTTTTAACGAAGTAAACAGGCCCTAATAATGCAACAAATCCCTTATTCCCAATTTTCCATGATGACTAAATGAATATCCCTCAAATCGTTAGATACCAAAGCCCAAAATGAAACCAAAAACAACACACGTACTCTATCTATCACATAAGCCATCAATATTATGACTTGTACAACAATTTGAGCATTCCTTTCTAACCAAATGCCTTCAAAATGCCATGAATAAATTGGAACAATTTAACCAGCATGGAGTATTCATACACCCCTCTTGAATGTACCTCAAACTCAATACTATCACCACCAGCGCTTTCCAAGAGCTAGCACCGCAGACTGGGTCTTCCTTCGGTTGTGCTTGTTTCAATATTCTTCAGAAATTTATCTCACTATGGCGGCAAGCAAACTGTTTTCAATATTTGATAAAAGGGGAGGTTCCTTCATCTCAAAATACAGAGTATCACTTGAAATGACTATTTTGAGCATTCATTGACTGGGAACACTTACATGCATTGCATGGTTGCATCCCTTTCTGAAAACATTTTGGGGCCATTGAAAGAATTTATATTTGGTGTGTGTATGGCCTAACTGGATGTACTTTGCAATCTGCATGACAAACAAAATGATGGTAAGAGCAATGCATAAGATGTTGAGGAGTTTTTTTTTTCCTATCATTTAACCTTAAAGCATTCTCTCACCGTTTGTTAAAAGAAAAACGGCTCATTCCTAGCACATAATTAGTGAACTTGACGGTTGAACTCATCTAGAAAGCCTTAGCATTTAAGTTGAATAGGTTGTCCCTCAACCCCAACAGTTTAGATAAAACACAATGAAACTCATCCATACCATCACACACACTAAGTGGTCAGATCAAATTTGTCATTGGCTCTGGAATTCTAGTTTGATGTTGGAAAAAAAATAGAGGAAGAAGAAGAGTATGTTAAGGAGTCGTCTTCGACACTAAACCATACAGACAAATCACATTATGTGTTCACTAAGGCTGGCAATTGCGCCTAAACCTGCCTGCTCTTAAATGGGTTTGGATCAATAAATTTTAATAATGGGGAAATTGGCCAAAGGTCCCATTTTAAAAGCTTTTCATGCCTAAAGTCTCCTCCAAAGATCTTTCATCCAAAAGTCCTTTTGACATGAATTGGACAAAAATATCCTTCCATCCCAACAATCTTCAACATCATCTCCACCCAACCCCCCAAGTTCACTACACCGGAAACCGCATTTCACTATGCCGGAAATGCATTTAACTATGCCGGAAACGCATTTCACTAAGCCGAAATTGCATTTCACTACGTCAGAAAAAATCTTTCTTTTTCCTATTCCCAGCAACCAAACAAAAAATAAAAGAAAATCTATTTCTTTTTCCTACATTTTCCTACCAAAAACAAAAAATTAATCCACAATAATAAAAAATAAAAATAAAAATAAGATAATCTTCCAATATGCTGGACCTCGGAGTTCAGTACACTGGACTCGGAGTTTAGTAAGCCAAAACCGGGGTTAACTACGCTGGAAGGAAAAAAAAAAATAGAGAGAAAAAGAGCCTTCGACTCACTGCGCACTAGCTTTAACAGAGGATGGAGATGGAGCCTTCGACTTCTTGCGAAATTGTGATTATAATTTTATCTTTGCATATTAATTTTGTTATTATTATTTCTTGTTACTAAATTCATGAAAATATATTCCTACATTATTTTCAACAAAAACTCACCGACGAATTTCCAGTTTCCCAAATATTTGTAAAACTATATTCATATAATATTGTTCAGTGCAATTGTTGGCATTTATGCTGCATAGTCCATTGAGGTGCCTGATACAAGATTAAAACTTCAAAATATAGTGGGCTAGCTCACTGCTTAAACCAACACTGTGGGTGCTTGTACTTCTGTGTAAATTTCTATGAACGCTACAATATGCATTTCCTTCCACATCACTATTCTCTCCTGAACATGCTAGCTACTGGTTTCGAATGATCAAAGATGAGGTTAAAGAAATTTCCAAATTCCACGGAAGATGGGATTGGCTCCAATCTTTTCACTCTCCTCTTTCTCTCTTCCTCTCTGTATCTCACGAAGCTTGGTGTTTGACTGTCAAATCATATCGATTGGATCTAGCATTGACCTCTCATCATCTTGTTTCTCTCACTGGACTGTGCGAATTGTGATAGACAGAGAAGGTGAGGTTTTTGGTTTGGATCTCATAGGGGCAAATTTGTCTCTAGGAAAAATACATTTTGTAAAAATAGGACTTTATGCATTAAAACTTTTTTAAGTAGGACTTTAACCATTAAAAATCCTAAATGAGGACTTTATGCAAGAGAGGTCCCTAAAATAGGACTTTTGGCCAAATTTCCCTTTAATAAATGGGTTAATTTGATTACCCAAAACAAACCCATTGGATTGTTAATTTTACAAACAAAAAGGTAAAACAGCAAACAGAAACCCAATCCCCCTCCCTCTCTCGGTCCTCTCTCTCTCTCTCTCACAATTGCTTACTCTTCATAAATCACTTTCTCGCCCTCCTTCATCCAACAAGTTCCTGGTACAAGTTCTCCCCCTTACCTTCTCTCTCGCACTATCTCTACCCTCTCATCTCTAGTTGATTTTGCTTTTAAAACCCTAACCCTAGATTTTATTTTATTTTTTTCGCAAAATTTTTAGGAACAAAAAATAGCTTTCAATATATGTTTGTTTAGCTTTGTGATTTGATATTGCTAATTGTAATTACTATTGGTATCAATCAAACTAACTGAGTTGGAACTTGGATGCCTTGATTAGTCAGTTGATTTTGGGCACTCCCTCACAATTTATGACAATAAAATCCCAAAATGCCCTTTAGAACTCTGGACAGAATAAGGCCTATGAGGGAAAATATATTCTTTGCATTAGAAAACTTGTCCCTTTTTTTTTTTTTTTTTTTTTTGGGGGGGGGGTTAACTAACGCTTGTCCTATTTATCAATAACCTTCTCCCACCATGAAAGTTTTCTGCAAATCTTGCATACTATGCCTTTACCTGTACATTCTCCTCAACCCCAATAAAAAAGTGAAAATAACATCATTTGAAGTTACAGCTGGAGATATGATCTTTGAATTTCTTCTCATTAAAACTTTAGTAGTTGCAAATATTGTTGATGCATGCTTGTCTAGGGATGGCAATGGGGCGGGTTTTCGAAATATAATTATATCCCCGTCGCCGCCCCGCTATGCCATTAATTTCAACATTAAATTTAAAATATAAAGCACTAAATGTGCTTTTGAGAGGGTTCGAACCCATTACCTCCACTAAAAACTTGTATTTTAAGAGTAAACCACTAAATTGCTTATTAATTGTAATATACTTCTTAAATAAATAATTTTTCAATGACTCTTGATTGTAATATACTTTTAAAAGAAATAATCTTTCAACGACACCCTCAAATGGATCCACTTGAAAAAGCAAGCGTTAGATTAGATATTTTGAAAATTAACCGTTGGATGACATTTGGCTTATATACATGTAGGAATGGCAATGGGGAGGGGCAGGGCGGGTTTTCCACTACCCCGTCCCCATCCCCAATAAGAAAATCACCCCCCATCCCCACCCCGTACCCCGCCAAGGTATAGAATGGTAGCCCCATCCCTACCCCTACGGGGAATTACATTCCCCATCCCTGCCCCTCCCCGGGATCCTGTCCCAATGTGGAAATTCCCCGCCCCAGCCCAAATTTTCATTTTTAAATTTTGTCAATACTTTATTTTTGTTTGTTAAGCTAGAAATGTCCAAAAGCAAGCCCATTTAGCCACTATATCATGGGATTCTTTAACAAAAAAACAAGCCTTTAAACTTATTACATATAGCCAAAATACCAAAAGCTAAAGGATATATCTCCATGAAACAAAAAAAACAAAAAAAAAAAAAATTAAAAGATCATAGTCTCATATCCAAATTAAACA
>JAESVK010000686.1:185508-226346 GCA_017140935.1 Hamamelis virginiana | reverse complement strand
GAACCCGCAATGGTTGGTCGTCCCATAGTTAACACATCCGTAAAACCTTCGTCCCGGGTTTACATTCGTCCATGATGTTCTCAATGGAGCTACTATTTCACAATGACACAATGGTGCAAACTCTGCAAGCGAACCTAAACGGCGATGGCGCGATGATCGGCTTGACTGTGAAGAGCTGGATGATGCCATCTTGAATGTCTTAGGTGTCTGCAATAAGATTGCAGCGACATTTTAACAAACATTTAGTACTCATCTTCAATCTTAATCCAACACATATCCACCCCAACTGATTTCACTTCTATTTCACTTTATTTTGATCACACCAAACTATAGCAACAGCCACATTCATATATATACATGAACACACACACACACACACACACAAGTGTGTGTGTGTGTGTGTGTATGTATATATCTAAATATTTGGATCTAGGTGGTGGAGAGAAAGAGATAGTCATACCTGCTACTCTGTTCGTGAAGAGAGAGAGAGAGAGAAATCAAGAAATTTAGAGATGGAGGAGAGGGAAAGAAGTAATTCGGGTAAGGAGAGAGATGAAGCAAGAAATTTAGAGATGGAAGAGAGAGAAGAAATTTGGGTAATGAGAGAGATGGAATTTATATGAGTGGTTGAGCGGGATTTGAAAAAAATTTGAATCTCAAATTTTTCTAAAAATTTTAGCTGCTCACACACGTTAAGGGGGTTAACGGGGCTGCTTGCTTACCGTTTGGCTCAAAATGACACCCAGCTGGTGCGTTTTTCTCACCAGCCCTTGGATTGCTCCCTTCGCCTCCGTGTCGCCATCCAAGCAGCTGCTCACTAGGTGGTGAGCAGATTGCTGCTTACCAGCAAATCCGGTCACCCTGTATTGGTTCGTTACAATCTGATACAGCTTATACTTCGACAAGAATCTCTACAAGTGAGAAATGCAGAGATTCTTGACAACAACTTTGTTTTAGTTTTTTTATCTTTTTTCCCAAGAAAAAGAAAAGTCAAGTGCATGATTGGAGGTGAGATATTCAAATGCACCACCTCTCACTTGAGAAATCAGAACTGGAAGAGTTAGAGGAGAGAACTCAGAATAAAGAGGAGAAGAACCTGGAGTCACTACTATTGTTGTTGTTGTTGAGCAATGTTACCATCATCTTCTCCGACCTCTGTTGCCATCAATCAGTCGTCCTCGCCTACTTCTTCAGCTCTTCCTTAGTTTCGCCGATGCTCTCTAGTTTACATGATAGATCTAATCACTAGCCTAGGAAGTAAGCCCACGGAAATGAGGATTCAGAGAGAGAGAGAAAGTGTGTGTGTGTGTGTATAATTAAATTAACTTAGGGGCAATACTTCCCTAAACAAGGCAGAGGAGGACCTCCTTCTTAAGACTACTCTTGTTTTAACATGAGTCTCCTTTTGTCTTTTTGTTAATTACAGGAAGTCCCAACTTTCTATTTGTGACACAGAGTCAATTTTGAGATTAGTCTTTCTAATTTTCGTTGTTATCCTTTTTCCAAAAGAGTCTTAATTTTTTGAGAGCATATGGAATAAAAAGTCTTTCAAATATGTAAGATGAGGCTAACAAATTTTCAATTTCTTGTTGAGTTTCTAAATAAATAGTCCTTATGGCTTCCTTTCTACAAGTATTTGAAATACTTGCAATCACAATCTCTAAAATATCATTTATTTTAAGTCTTTTTCTTGATGTTTAAATATCAAGTAGGTTCTATAAATTTTTATTTCTCGAATAAACTCAAATAGTCTTAGTTTTTGGTTATCTCTTTCACTTAGAATCAAGATATGGTTTCTAAGAACATGAGACCTTATCGTCTTATGATGGATTTGTCTTAATACTTGATGAAGCTGTTGATAAGGAAACCATGCATTGTCTATTGACAGGGAGCACAAAGCTTTCTTTGTCTAAGAACACTAGATTAGTATAATCTAACAAAATTAATTTTTATGCACACGCTTCACACATAACCTATAAAAGGAGATGCTTGATAGCTGGGGGCAAATTTGTCTAGTTTATGCAATAAGAGTGTATGCCAAATGGTCCAATATTCTCTTTAACGGAGTTGTCTATTGAAACAACATTTTCTAATAGCTGTGTCTGTCTTGAATATTTGTTCTATATCTGATGATTCAAGGCTTTCGTATAAAACTTTTCTTTCTATTGGGTTGTTCCTTTCTTGTAAGGTATTGTATATCTTAGCACAGCAATATACTCTTACTCTTGCAAGACTTTGCTTATGGGTATTGAACTCTTCAACGGTTATGAGTATTGAACTCTTCAACAGTCTTTTTAAAGTATTCAAAGTCTCTTAACTGGATCACTCTATCTCTCCTTCTCTGTCTTTGATTTCCTATCCTTCTAGACTAGTCTTTCATGAGTAGGCTCTATCGCAAGCAGGCCACAATGACTAAATTCCACAATGTTTAATGCCTAATCAACTTGAAAGGCTATGCCTGGAACATCACTCTGACCTTAAGTATGGGTCTTTGGTAGAGATTGGTTAAGATTAATAGAATACTACTTAAATTATATGAAGAGAACAATTGAGAGATTGGTTGCACAAAAACAAACATAAACTCTTTATTCAAGCACCAACCATTTGGTACATAGATAAGGGACTCACACCTTTGTTAAAAGGATGATTGCATACACATATTAAAAGTAGCACACAATGCAAAGTAAAAAGGTAAGCTATGAATCAAACAAAAACAAACATAAACTCTTTATTCAAGTATCAAACATTTGGTATATAGATAAGGGACTCACATCTTTGTTAAAAGGATGATTGCACACACATATTAAAAGTAGCACACAATGCAAAAGAAAAAGGTAAGCTATGAATCTAACGCTTGCTCATCATTACTCATGCAATATTTGACACTTCAAATGGCATCAATGTCAAATTTTGGCACATATGTGCTCCAATGCATTAATGTTATATTTTGGCATTTCCTACTTTTTGACGAGAAAATATAACTTGGTACAAATGTCAATTGCCATTTGAGGTGCTAAATTTGGCAGCCCTATGTGTCATTGCAAAAATTTGGCACCTCAAATAGCACATTATTGGAGCAACTTATTTGGGTGCCAATGCCAAATTTTGGCAATGGCAGCTCAAATGGCATACCATTGGAGATTCTCTTATCAACACTATCGAATACCCTCCTCTCAATAAACACATGAAACCAAGCTAGCATTCATGAAGCTAGTAAGAATTTGCCTAATTCCTATAGTGGCAAATCAACCCTAACTCTATTTACCAAGTATATAACAACAAATTAAGAAAAGAAAGGAGTAGGAGAGCAAAATGAAAATTGAGAAGTAGAGGGAGGGGGGCATTCAAGATTTTTAAAATTTGCAGGGTATAAAATTGATATAAGAAAAAAAAAAAAAAGGACAGGGGGTGCAATTGCCACCCCTGAACACCACATGGCTTCGTCCATGCTCTTGCTCCAATAGCACCTATATTTCCCAGAGAAAATGCATTAAAATTAAATTTTATTTCACCAAAAAAGAGAGGATTCCAAGAGCAAACTCTGTCAATTTCCAAGCCCACAGTAAACAAACTACTTTTCAATCCTTCAAAATAAGAGGAAGAGGAATACCCTAGAACTCCTTATAGAAGGAAAACCAAAAAGAAGATGAGCCTCTAATTTTTTTCTCACAAAGTAGCCTCTAAGATTTTCTCACAGAGTAGTGTCACTTTTTTTCCTATCTTCATCTTTCCTACAAAATACAAGATGGCCAACACTACACTATTCCAAGGGACCTTGCCTCTTTGCCCACTAAAACTCAAGAGGTGTGCTTCCAAAAGAAAGGAAAACAATCAACAGATCAAGAAAATTGGATAAGATACTGTACATGAGATTCAAAGTTTAAAATATATTCTAGTCCAGAACTGAGTTATGATGAATTCATAAATTCTACAAACAATGCAATTGACTAAATCACCAAATTAAAAGGTCTATTAATGACGAAATATATTTGGAAAGAATGCTTCACAGGTAGTTTGCAAAATTATAAACGAACAGAGAGATGCAAAGTAGGAAACTCACCACATAATATGGAGGCAAACAGCTGGCTTCCTGCAAGATAGAAGTCTTGTTGTCAATCAATGGTTTACCCTCGCTAATCATATAATTTGATCTAATAATATCCTGCTGGCATTATGCCCTCCATGCATTTCTTGTTTTCCTAGAAAATGTCACAACAATCAAGTCCTTTGTCCAATTGACGTGTCTTCCAACTGAGTTTTCTCAAACAAAAAATCTCAATATCCTTCTCATCCTGAGGCCACGTTCCCCAATTGTTTTCCTCCACTGATCATAAAAATTTGCTACCATCTCGCTCATTTATATTTTAATCCGCATCTCTTCATCATCACTAGCATCCTCAAACTCAGAAACAGAAGACCCATTTAACTCCTCTTCTTCCTTGCTTTTATCCTTCATCACCATTCTTAGAATCCAACGAAATCTGTTTTTTCGGCCCATTAATCAGAACTCTACCCAATTTACGCCGCTTCTTTGCTTTGTTCATTAAATGAATATACCGATACCGCATACCCATCAACGGATGCTTTTCCACCAAAAAATCTCTCCTATATGCCTCTCTAAGCACCACAGTCTGAGTCTTAATCTTATTTGAAATGTAAAAAATCCCTGGGTGATGAACCAAAGCCTTCTTAAATCTCGAACCGAACCCCAAACACTCACCCAAACAAAACACATTCTCTCCCTCCGTCTTCTTCGACACAAGAAGATGAAGCAACTCATGAAGAACAGCCACAGTCCATTTCTCAGCCTGATCGCTATTCGGATTAAGATGAAATGCGTTTTCATAAGGCGATATATAAGGCAAACTCTGCCACTCCTCAACCCATTCCCTCACTTTCTTCTCCAACTCAAACCCATTTGAAAACCGCATTGGAAATGCAAGCCTCATTCCCTTTCTATACACATAATTCTCATTCATCGCCTTTTTTTCAATCACAGACACAGCGAGATCATCTCTCCACATTACCAATTCCAAAAAAAGCGACTCTGATTCAGAATTTGAATCTTCTACACTACAAATTTGAAAGTAATCGGGAAAATCGGATAAAAGAGTGAGAATGTAATTATGGGGAAGACCAAGGTCGAATTTAAACCGGTCAATAATACAGAGGGGAAGTTTATTACCTCCGGCGAGCATAAGAAGCTTCAAGAGCCGTTCAGCGGCGTCTTTACGGTGAGGAGGCGAGTTGTGAATTGTTGATTCCTCGTTGTGGAGAGAGACTGCTCGTGGGGTGAGTTTGATGTGAGAGAGAGAATGGGGTTTGGGCTGAAATTGTTGGAAAAAGGAAGGGTATTTTTGAATAAAGGAGGCGGCGGTGGTGGTGGTGGGGAGGTGGAGGAGGTGGTGTTTGTAGGAAGAGGCGGTGGAGATGGGTAGAGTTTTGGTGGGGGAAGAGAGGATTAGGGTTTTGAGGGCGAGAATGGGTTTAAGGTTTTTCTCCTTCTGGACGACGTCGTCGAGGTATGGGTCTCGAACCCATTTGATCTTGGCGGCCACGAAGGTGCGGTGGATTTGGAGTCGTTGTGGGTGGTGGAGTTGTTTCAGAAGGCTTTGGAAGAATAGAGACATGGACAGCGAATACTGGCCTGGCCGTCTAGACTTGGAAGAGAGAGAGAGAGAGAGAGAGGGAGGGAGGGGCACTGGTATTGGACTAGTGGAGTGATGAGTTGGTTTTGGCCCTTTTGGGGTTAAAATACAAAAAAGGCCTTGTCCCCTTTGTGAAATGCTTATTGAGGGAAATGATCTTGGAAGAAAAAAACATGTGAAATGATCTTGTGAGCATAGGATTATATAAAGTTATATTTGCATGAGATTTTAATAGATAATTACAGGATATGTATTTTGAAAATTGTCCGTTTGATTAGACACTATACTTATGTATGTCATATATGTCAAAAATCATAATGATCCAATGGTCGGGTTTCTCAGAAATGTCAAAGAAAAAAATTATCATAGTTTTCAGTAATAATAGCTTTTTATAATTATATTTTTAGATTTTGACATTAGTTTACTGTGATTTTTGATACGCATAACATCCATAAGAAGAATATTTAATCCAACATTCAATTTTTTAAAATATGTATCCCACAATTATTTATTAGTTTCATGCTTACATAACTTATGTAAGCATATGCTTGTAGAATCCGGACTATACTTATCAAATATTTTAATTCAAGGCGAAAATATAGAAAACTCTCCTTAACTATCACCTTGTGACACTTTACCCCCTTCAACTATCGATTGCAACACTTTGTCCCCCTAAACTATTGAATTGCGGCAAATAATCCCCTTCCATGATTTTCACAGTTTGTTTTATGCAATTTTTGGTGTGCTTGACATAGACAGATAGATTATCACCTTGTGGCAAATAACCTTGTGACACTCTATCCCCTCAACTATCAATTGCAACAGTTTGTCCCCCTAAACTATTAAATTGTGGCAAAAAAACTCCTTCTGAGATTTTCACAGTCTATTTTATGGCAAACCGACCGTTGGATCATTGCAATTTTTGGTATTCCTGACATAAACAGACAGATTATCCAATTCAACAGCCAGTTTTTGAAAATAGGGACTGTTAGATTAAAAGGTAAACTATGAAAATACAGATATTTTCCAAATTGTATTTTAAAAAATAGACTATTAGGTTGGATAATCTGTTTATCCACGTCAGGCATGCCATCACACTAATCTAATGGTTAGTTTGCGATATAACAAACTATGAAAATCATGAAAGGGTTTATTTGTCACAATTCAATAGTTTAGGGGGCAAAGTGTTGCAATCAATAGTTGAGGGGATAAAATGTCACAGGGTGATAATTGATGGGGGTTTTCAGTATTTTCTCCTTAATTCAATAAAACACAACTTATGACAGTTATACTCTGTTTGGTAGAGAAGATGGAAAAGTGAAAGGAAGAAAAGTAGAATCGATGGACTTTTCATCTATAAACCTCATATATGTCTAAAATTATATTACTTGAATATGGTAGTCATTCAATCCATAAATTCATTAGAAAATTTCATATTCATGGATGAAGTAGTTTTTAATTATCGATTGACTAGATTTTCGATAAACATTAATTCCAACATTCCATTTCTCAAAATATCTCTCTCACAAAATGTTATTAAAACTTATGTAAGAAATTATGTAAAATTTTGTGTACGATAAGCCTAACATATATATATACATAAAGAAATGATATTGTACTTATGTAAAATTTCAAGAAACTTACTGTTGGATTAGATATTGTACTTATGCATGTCATGTATACCAAAAATTGATCCAATGATTGATTTCTCAAAAATGTCAATGAAAAAAATTGTGACAGTTTTTCATAGCTATATTTTGAAATTCTAACATTGGATCACTGTGATTTTTGGCATGCATAATAACTAGCTTATGTAAGCATATTCTAACTAGATCGGGATACAGTCCCGATCTTGTATACATATGCTAACTTTTTCAAAAGTTAGTATGAGGCTTTCAATTAATTATGGGATTTTGAAAAACCAACAATTGGATTAGATATTCTTGTTATGGACATGCCAAAAATTATAGTGATATGAGGTTCAACATCTCAAGATACAAATTGTGAAAAATTCTCACCGATGAAAACTATCATAGTTTTTTTAAGTGGCATATCTAAGAAAACGACAGTTAGATCACTATGATTTTTGGCATAGTGACATACATATGCATAGTATCTAATACAACGATCATTTTTTCAAAATACGTATCCAATAATTACTTATCAGTTTCATGCTGACTTTCACGAGACACTAATCCACATATGCTGACTTCTCAGTTTCATGCACTTGAGAAGACATTCATAGGAGGATTATTCAAGTTTATTAATACGGAGTATCTCATATTTAACTAGAAAACATTTATTTGATTTACGTGACAAGTTATTTTAGGAATTTATAATTTATTTATTCTAATGTAAATTTTAATACTATTTAATTGGATATGAAGGTTTTAGTTATGCCTTTTTTTTTTTTTTTTTTTAACTTTTTTTTTTTTTTTTTTTGAGGCCACGCATCCAAATTCGGTTATTCAATCAATCTTTCTATTTTGGAAAGGGTAAGAAGTGAGGAACCCAAAATAAACAAACTTTAGATGCTATATGTACCCTACCTTCTAAAGCAAGTATCAATCAAGGATAGCAAAATTTCCTCTTATATGAACTATTTGAAAAGCTCAATCTAAAATTTTAGTGATGGTCAGCAGTTCACAAATGCAAGAAGATAATAGAAGCACCTTCTCATATTCATCAAAATGGTATCATGGTGATAGGTTTGGAATTTTGTAGAATTTAAGATCAATATTGTAAAGATCTCCTATGTATTAATTCCTCATGTGTCCAATATATATATGTGAGCCTCAAAGACTAAGTTTGCAATGTGATTTTGATGATAACAAATATTGTAGGAGTTTACAATGTTAACAAAAAATCATGCTAATTCGACGGTTGGAATTTTGTAAAACCAGCCTTAAGCGGACTGAAATTACCAAAGACTATATATAAATTTCATTTGTGTTTAAGGCTGCTTTGTTAATATGGGGAGGAAAGTGACTTTGGTCATAATTTGGTTTTGGTGAAAAGGCTGCTTTGTTATTAGCCATTGGATGGCTTCATTTCAAATGGATGGTAGGATTGCAAAGGGGTTAAATTAGTCAATTGATAATGTTTTGCTGTCATATATATATATATATAAACTTTTGATTTACTAATTTAACCCCATTAAAATCATAAAAGACATTTATAATATTGACCCTTAAGATTCTTCTTCTCATTTTCTTATTCATTAAATGTATATCAAATTTTTTCTCATAAATATTTTTCCTAGTTTCTCCTTTTCCAATGTCTATCTTAATGAGTTTCTTAAATTTAACATAATTTCTCACTATATTTCGTTTTCCAATAGTCATTGGTAAAGATTATTCTTCTCATTCTCTTTTTCTATCCAACGTGTATCAACTTCTCTCCTAACTTTTTCTTTTTCCTTCTCCAATGTCTATCTTAATTAATTTCTTAAACTCAAGATAATTATACTCTCATTATATTCCCCTTTCCAATTTGGTTCCCTAAATAAAATGTTTGCATTCAATTAATCTTCCTAATTCTTCTTCTTTTAGCCTTTGAACACCTCTCTCCCGATTCTTCTTTTAGTAAATTAAAGAGAATACTGGACGAGTATTCTGATTTGATTCGGTGAGTCTCCAAATATTATTTTAGTCATTTTTTTTTTAATTTATGTTATCCTAGGGAACTACGCGAGAGTTTCCAACCTATGAATTGCATGACCATACTAATTAAAACATAAAACCGTGAAAAAAAAATATACACATCATCTTTCATGTAACTCTTCTTTAACCTTTTTTTAAATTTTTTTTTAGAAAAATTAATGTCTTCTTTTGTTAAGGACTATGCTTTATTTCTTATCCACGATGAACATCATTGGACTGGAGATAGATGTTCACCAACAGTATGAAAAACTAATAAATATTTAGTCATACTAAACTAAATATTCCGATTCATTTACATTTTTACTATACGCATTTAGCAAGTATCAAATAATTTCACGTGGGCATAGCCCCATAAAAATCCACATATATATACTAATTCGCTTTTTAGTTGAATTCCATTCCTCAAACATAGGCATGGTCCCACAAAATTCCATTAATAACAATAAACGTCTTTCGAATTAAATTAATACTTTTTCATAGTGCATAGAGTCCCATAAAATTCCACCAATCAAGATAAAAATCTTCATAATTAAATTAAAATTACTAGCATATAACTCTTTGTTATTTTCAATAAAAAAAAATTAGTTTTGCTATTTTTTTTTTTTTTAAATGTGTTCTAATTTGTAATGTGAAAGTTTTGTCACCTATTGAGTTCATATTCATTGATTTAGTGTTATTTTTATGTAATTTTTTTTTAAACAAAAATCTTTAATAACCTTAATTATTTCATTGTAATTGATTTTTTTTTTTTTTTTTTTTGGCCAAGGTTTCATTGTAATTGTATTGCTAAATGCTAACATTATATTTGATTCTTAATAGATTTTTTTTTCATGCACGTGGCGCACTACTAGTCTACTTCTAAAAGTGTCTATATTGGAAAAACTTTTTATTGACTTTTTTGCCTTCACATAAAATGCTAAAGTCAATTTGATCCTTCATCTCTAAAATACAAACCAATTTAATCTTAATTCTCTTAATTAATTAATAATTAGAAGCCTTCGATTACTTAATCTAATAGCATATTCCAATTTCTTCTAGATTCATGCAGTGTCTTATAATATTCCCAATGTTGTTGTGAGTAGTACCCAAGAGTAGGTCCATCGCGAATTTTAAAAAGGAAGATGCTCTTTAATTATGTTGCTGTCCCTTTGTTACATTTCATTTCATTTTTAACTTTTTAAATTTTCAATAGCATTAATTTGTAACTTTTTAAATTCCAAGAAAAAAGAAATTCCGAACCTAATTTACTATATATATGGCTGAGATGGGTTTACCCTTTCATTTCATTTTTTACTTAACTAATAATTTTGTAATATTAGTGATACTTACTATCTTTTTTTTTTTTTTTTTTTTTTTTTTTTGCTATACAGGTATCCTGGACCAGCTTGAGCGCACCAAACTAAATCCTACATCCCGAACAAGGCTTTCGAAACAAGGCTTACGCCTTACGATCCGTGGCCCCTGATATTAGTAGTTAGTGGGAGTCGAACCCAGGATCAAGGGACTTGGTATACCACTACACCCTCAGTACTGCTTACTCAACCACTAAACTACCCACCATTGGGTTAAAAGGTAAAAGATTATTCTTATTATCATACATGAATCAACAATGCTTAAACTCGTTATTAAAGTTGCATTATTTACTTAGAAACTTTATATATACATGTATAAAATTATTTATACTTTACGGTAAATCTTATTTAACAATGTAAAATTATATAAGAACTAATTTAGTATTATTGTATAAGGACATGCATGAGGAGTATTAATTGGAGTTCCACATGGATACTTGTAATTTAGAATTGTCTATGTTAAGTTGGGTGGATGTTAAAAAAACATCTACATGATAAAGCAATGGATAATATCCATAAAATTCCACCAACTAATAAATAGACTTTTTAATTAAATTAAGATCACTTATGAATACTAATTTGTTTTCAAGTCAAATTCATTTTTTTTTTTAAAACATGGTTCCATAAGACACCATAATTACAATAAAAGTGTCCGAATAAAAAGTTATATCAATTATAAAAAAAAAAAGAAGTTAAAACTAAATTTCATAAATATTTTAATTCATTTCTAAATATAACTTAATTTTTCAAATAATTAAGTATCTAGATATATACCGTATAATTTACACTTTATATCTTATTTTCAATACAAAAATATATTTTTTCTTAGTAATTATAATATGTAAATTGGGTCAAGTTCTGGTGACACATGGTTCTTTCCTGTGGTTTGACACATGATTTACAAAACCATATATGGTATTTTGATTTTTCACTCTCTCTCTCTCTCTTTTTTTTTTTTTTTTTTTTATAAAGTTGCGATCATCTTTTTAACAATTTTAAATATTAGTTGGTGGAATTTGAGCTATTGTGCTTAGCAATAAGCTTCCCACAGAATTCCTTTGAAGACAATTCTCAAGCAACCAAGAAGAAGCATCTACACGTTTAGAGCAGCTTGAAGACCTCAAGGCACAAGAAGGCTAAGCTAGAAGTGAAGGAGCCATCACCATTCACCAAGCCAAGGAGACCTCCACGGGTGATCGATGTGATCATGTAAGCACAACCATTTCTCAATTAAGCTCAAGAGAAACAAAAAAATATCACTTGAAGCTGTGTATGAGGAGCACAAGCGCAGTAATCAAACTTAGAAGAATTTTAATTAAGCTCAAGTGAATTAGCTACATGGAGATTTGAAGCTAAAAAGCCAAGAACAAATATTAAAGATCAAAAGATGATAACTAAGCTGAATATAGAGGACCAAGAGGCCAGCAAAAATGAAGAAGATTAAGATGGTGCTCGATCAAGCTCTCAAATCAATAAGAAGGAAGATCAAAGAGCTATAGGCCGAGCTAATTGGACATGGAAAAATGACAACCACCAAGCTTAAGATCGATTTTTTTATAAAAAAAAAAAAGATCAAAAGCTATAAGCCAATTCAAGCAGGATTGTAGAACATCATCGCGAAAAAGCAAGGAGCCCAAGAGCCTGCAAAGGAGAAAATCAAAATCAAAATCAAAATCGGGAGACACATCCAATATGAGTGAGTGTTAGAGAAACTTTTGTGAGTCCTCCATAGATTGATATCATGACTCATTTTGCATTGCATGTAGATTGGATTTTAGGATGAACAAACGATATAGACATCTTGGCTAAGGTCCGTTAGATAAGGCCTAGGGAGAAACATCTTATAAATCCCTTTTTCTCTGACTTAATGAGTAATGACATGCAAATGAAGAAAAACTATCAGGTGGAGAAACCGGAAAAATAAGAAAGTTGACTTCTACCGGTACTTTAATTAGGTGATTGGAGTAGGTCAAAATGTAACCTTATCGATCGGCCCATCACTCCCAGTTAACTAAAGGAAGCTAGAGTTGATCGAATGTCCGAAAGTGACAGTTCATTAACAACTAGTTTCTGGAATGCTTCAAGAAGCATTAAGTGCCCCAACTGCTAGTTTCCCTACCGTTTTGACCTCAAACGTAGAGTCACCTGAACCCAAGGTCTACATAATTTAGGACTTCAATTCCTAAGGCATCTAAACTGTATGGGAGTCATAGCTTTTATAGCTCTCATCAAACAAGTTACTTAAGCTTTGATTTATTTAATCTCTATGAGCTATCATCTTATCAATCCTTGAGAGATGAACATGCATTTCATTCTAATACCAGCTCATCATAGGAGCATTAACTGTGATTATACCTAGGTCATTCATTCATATCTGTTGTAATCAGGTAAAAGAGTTTAGGAGAAACCTATTGTAAAAGAGTTGATGGCTCTGGGGAAAAAGGTTTGATCTCTACCTGAAAATGGGATTTAGTTTCGATCTCGACTTGCAAGAGAGACTGCTGTAAAGGTTCTGTTCTGTACCTAGAAGAGAGATCGATTCAAAGGTGTAATCTCTATCTGCAAGAGATATTTAAGCAACGGTTTGATCTCCACCCATAAGTGGATTCAGTAATCCTCAATGGGTTATAACCCCTTCCTGGTTTGACAAGGACACCAATCGTAAATATGCTCGATCACATAGCCTTAAGTCCTAAATTGATTAAACCTATTTTAACTAAGGATAAATTCTAAAAGACTCTTTTGTACTTTAAATTGTTGTGAAGCATGAATTTTCTGCATTAAACTGTTGCTCATTTTAAAAAAAAAAATGCTTTGAATCCTCACTAATGAGAGTATCCTTGGATTTAAGGGGGATTAACAATGTTGAGTTATGATCATCCTCTTAAACTCTTAATACTCAAACACTACAAGTGCTAACCACCAACTTAAGGAACACTCTTAAAAGTGGCATAAACTAAAAAGTAGAAAACTCAATTTATATATGAGAAAGCTTTAATGTGCTCTCCTTATAGATGAACCTTCATAATCACTAAAAGCCTTAACCATTATCTCTTTCACTAATGGGTCTAAAATCACCTAATTTGAGGAGAACATGAATTCTAATCATAGGCACACTTAGAAGCCCACTTTTCATAGACACACTTAGGTAAACATGATATATGATATGTTTTTTTTTTTTTTTTTTTAACTGTTACTTACAGTTGTTTGAACCTCGATAAGCATGCTTGTTTGTTTGACTTTGAATATTTTCCTTAAAACATGATTTTCATGACTTCGATCTTATTCCCTTGCTTTTGATTGATATGGATTTACCATATGGAAAATTGAGCAGTTTTTGCTCAAGGATAGATTTGCTTTAATGATTTTCACTAATCTTGATCTGTTTTGATCATATTGCTAGAACTTGTGATTCTCCCATGTTCACTCATGGTGTAATCTGAGTTAGAGCTCTAAGCCAACAAGATGATACATTCATTGTTGGCATATAAATTAGAATAGACCAATGATGTGAACTTTCCTCATTTATGTGATTTATCAATCTCCAAAGCTCTGATACTTTCATTCATTGTCAAAAGAATACATCTTTGAATACCAAGTAGCATTGTTAACATTGGAGCTATCCTCATGGTTAGGACTCATGCCCAATGTTGGAGACAGTTTGAAACATGATATGCATCAAGCACTTTTTGAAGAGGAAGGAGTTTGCTTAATCCCATTTGATGAGATATTGAATGATCTCGATGCCTTTAAGTGCATCTTCATAGGGGGTGCTTCTATATCTTTCATTAACGTTGACTTGGCTTTGCAATTATATTTAAGAAAATTTGCTATAAGCCTCTGTAAAGAAGGGGAGATGATTTTTGACAATTTGTTTGATAAATCTCTTTGATGAAATTTTGTAACTTTACTCTCTCCAACCATCGATGCTCGTGCAGGGGGGGGAGCCCTAAGTTCTTCCATTTAAGTATGGATTACCTTTTTGATGATGTTAAAAGGGGGAAGAGTATAGGTAAAATTTGCTATATTTGTTAAAAAGGGGGAGAAGTTATATTTTATGTGTTTTGTATGCTTATGTGTCATGATATGCATGCTTGCACTTCATTTGTGTTTTAATGCATTAGATATATGTGCTTGAATTTGGTTTGATGATCATACTTTCAATTCCTGGCATACAATGGATTTTTGCTCATACTGAAATTTATGTTGTTCATGTAAATTGCAATTAAAATTTATTGCCAATTTTTACACAATACTTTGTCATATTAAAAATGGGTTTAGATTGTTCGCCTCAAGGCCGGCTTCAATCCAAGATTCCAATATGGTTTTGATGATAAAAAACTTGTAGATGTTAACAATGTTTTGATGAAAGTAACACATTCTAAAAGTTGTTTGACTAACCTTCATGAGCTGTTGCAGTTAGCAACAAGCTTGCCTATAATGCCATTGAAAAAGTTCACAAGAAAAGGAACTTAAGATAACTCTCAAGCAACCAAAAAGAACCATCTACAAATATAGAGCAGCTTAAAGACTTCAAGAAACAAGAGGAAACTAGCAAAGCATAAAAAGACAAAGCTAAAAGTGAGGGAGAGCAATCACCAAGCCAAGGAGACATTAAGTGAAGATTAAGACCTCCACTGGTGATGAGATCAAGTATGCATAACCTTTTCCTAAGCTTAAGAAAGATAATGGAAAAATCACTTAAAGCCTTGTAAGAGATGAGCACAAATACATCACTCCAACTTAGAAAATTTTAATTAAGCTTAAGTGGTTCAGTTTTTTAGAAATATCAAAAGATGGAAACTAGGATAAAGATGAAGGAGCAAGAGAACTAGCATGAATGAAGAAGATCGTGATGATGCTTAAGCTCATATTAGGAAGAATAAAGATTGAAGATCTACAGGATGAGCTTAAATGATCGAAAACCATTGACAATGGTCAAACTCAAGATCGAGTTAAGAAGAAAGAAGTTCAAGAGCTAGAAGCTAGCCAAAGCACAATTGTTGAAAATCATCATGATGAATCAGCATCAAGTAGAAGCAAGGAGCGCAAGCGCCTATAAAGTAAATTCCAAGCTCAAGATCGAAGACAAGTCCAGTATAAATGAGTGTTATGATCTTTTGTAATTAAGGTCTCTGTAGATTGATATTATAGTTCAGCTTGCATTGCATATAGATTGGACCTTAGAGACATTCTGGCTTAAGTATTAGATAAGGCATAAGGATGAATGCCTAGAGGTACATCTTATAAATATACCTTTTGCTCTGGCCTAGCTTAAGACATGTAAATGAAGAAAAATTGGCAGCGGGAGAAATTGAAAAAGAAGAAAGCATGGTTTTTGATATATGAAGGCATGGCTTGAGCAGAACTCTAAAGAGATATGTGGAGAAATAGTTCTCCAAAAGAAAATATTACTAACGAGAATTCTTTGGAAATTAAAAAGAGCAAAGATAAGGTATTTTTTTTCAAAAAAAAAATCTTGGTTATTAAGCTATTGTTTGGATCCTGGAAAGAGTAAGGGAAAAGAAAGAAAAATGATTAAATTTGCTTAAAAAAATAATATTGTTCATAAGTAATTTTTAACATTTTCCTTTCCTTTCCTTCCAACTTTCCAACATCCAAAGAAAGCCTAAGTGAAAACAAGTTTAAATTTCTTCAATATTTGTAAAGCAATTGGTGGGAGAAGATGCTAACAGCTAGCCTATTGGGACTCACTGTACATTTCTACTACCAACTTTAATTAATAGAGTTTGGACTAGTGGTACGTAACTCCTATAAGGGATTTTTTTTTTTTTTTTTTTTTTTTCAAATTTGATGTGGGAATGCTAAGTTAGCACACCATCTTGAAAGATAACTCTATTTTGTTGCAATGTCAAATGTTAAGGTGGCAACTCCACATTAACTACCAAAGTTATTGCTGACCACGGCATATAATAAAAAAATTATTATCATGTTAATTGTCACTAAAGTTATCACAATTTTCTCAACCTAATGGTAGCTTATTATCATTATGGAGTGGACGACATTATTCAAATCCCACCATATGTAAAAATAAAAATTAAAATTAAAACCTTGTCACCCAAATGAAAAATAAAAATGATGTGGGTTCAAATCTTAATGTATGTTATAAAAAAAATAAAAAATAAAAAGCACTAAATTGAAAAATACAAATAAATATTAAAAGAAGTGTAGGGAATAATCTACAATAAGTTCTATACAGGTCACCTAATGTAAAGTTGCGTAAGGTGCACCTTATAACAACATGCTTGTATATATATGTATGTATGTATGTATGTATGTATGTATGTAAGCTTCATTCATATCTAGCAGACTAATCATTAAAGGCTTTTATTCATTAAGTTGTATATATAAAGCATGGAACTTACACCATACAAAATTGTTTATAATTCTTCCAATCAAATTGATACTACCAAAAAATAGAAAAAGTATGCTAAGCTATCTAAGACAGCCTTTGGTTTGAAAGTATCAGCAGTACAAATTTAAGGCCAATGGTCAAATCATAATCTGCAAAAACATATAAATTCTTGTAAGGTTGCTTTCATGTGGAAACGAATAGTACCCAAATTCTTCCTTGGTATGAACCTTGATCTCCCTGGTTTAAATGTATGAGCAGCCAAACACAGTTCATCTCATGAAAATCCCATCTCTTTAATTGAGGAATTAAGCAGAAGATCCAAGGATATATAATACCTGCCATGATGACTGTATAAATTTCAACAATTTCGCAAAATACCATCAATCGACGATTTCTTTTTCTAAACATAAGAATTTAGTAATTACTAACAATTTCACTATTTATTGACTGAAATATTTAATCCCAAATAAGGAAAAACTTCCAGAATCATCCAGTTATAAGAATACTGATATAAAAGAAGTAACAATCAATCAACTAGATGGTATACAACATTCCACAATAATATGGTGCCTACCAGCCAGAAAGCAGCCTCTATGGATTGGTGGTGTTGATGATGACGACGACGACAATGTTGTGCAGTGAGGATTGACTTTTAGAGCAAGGACCATTCTAGTATTGGTTATAAATTGAGAAATTGAATTGATCATTGAATACTATTAGGAGACAGTAAGAATGATTTAAGGCATATTTGGCAGTGCCGCATGCGTCAATGCACATGTAGTTGTATGTTATCTCAAAGATAAGTGAACAATAAAACAGAGTGAGATCCGAAGAATAACCTCCTCGTCCTAGGTCATTTTCAAGTGGAACATCCCCATTCCACACTCTCACATGGTGACTACAAGGTTTGCATGGATGGAAGATTAGCCCTCAAGATTTTGTATATGTATGTATTTGCTCAGAGTTCATATCCAACTAAAATTTCATACGACAATAATTAACATTAAAAATAATTCTAGTCATCAAAATAGTGATTTCTTGTTAAAATAACAAAATCCTCTAAATTAATATAGGAGCAAAAAGAAAATAATAGAAGGAATGCAAAGCAAAAAATTGCAAGTGACCAGGCATCGAGAAAGAGAGAGAGAGAGAGAGAGAGCATGAGCAAATGAATGCATGTGTGACGAAGCAAAGCAATAAACAGCCTACCTAAGTATCATAAACAGGAGCCATCCTCAGTTGCACGTCCTGATTTGCTGAAACAAAATGATGTGTCCAGCCACCCTGCTATCTTGGCTCTTTCAACATAACGTGCAAATTGTTTCTCAGCATCAGGCACATCCAAAGCCAGGTCATCAAGAGATTCTGCTACTCTCCCAAAACCCTTCATCATTTGATTCATAGTTATGAGTCCTGAGCTATAACACTCTCCAAGCAAACCCCATAATCTATCATTCTTCTTCTCAATAACTGTTACTAATGCTTTCTTTACGACCTCGTGGTGAAAAAATGGCATGCCTAGCTCCTTCATGCAGCGACAAGCTTCCCTGCCATCCCCTCCAGACTCGAACTCCTCCAATAGCTTTCCTATCTTGTCTTTGACATCCTCTACTGCCCATCCAGGCATGCTGCTTCCTCCACCACCCCAGCACCTTAAGATTCGCTCCCCAGAAAGACGAGCCTTAAGTAATGACTTTGCCATTTGGAGTACTTTGCTTCCAATTGAATCTGGCCCCAAACAATGGTTCCCTATCTCTTCCAAGTGTTGGGGAGCCAGGACTTCATCCACCACTGATCTAGCTAAAAACATTGCAAGATCCTCAACAACAACAGGAACATCCAAAGCAGTATCATCCGCAGATTCTATCAACATTATGAACCCATTTACAACATCATCGACTGGAAAACACAAAGATGACAGCAAAACAGAAGCCATTTCTTTCTCCCTATTCTTTCGATCCATTGCTAGAGTTATCAGTCTCTTAACAAAGATAGCATTCAGTTCAGCAGTATAAGTACTGTTCTCTGATTCTAGACAACCACTTACCTCTGAAATATCACCAGATAAAAAATACTCCTGAATAATGGATTGAGCCTTCATCTTGAAAAGCCTCGCATCATTATCTTCTAGCGATCGCTTTTCTGGCACTAATGAGAGTGACTTCAAGGATGAAGCGCACAACCACCCCTCTGATGCTGCCTTTGAGATCAAGGACTGCAATATTCCCCTTGCATTTGGTATGTCAAGTGATAAATCGTCAACAGTGTCAATCATGCGGCCAAATCCTTTTGATATATGACTCGTATTAATCAAACCTTCTTCAGCAGATGCCTTCAATAAATCTAGTAGCCGGCCTTCAGCTTGCCGCCTCTCCATTGTCATTATAAGAGCCCGTTTAACTATCTCATGGTGAAAGAAAGGGACTTTCAATTCCTTGATGCACCTGCTAGCCTCTTTCACATCACCACTCATGACATACTCTATCAACAGATTATTCATCCTAGCCCTCACATCCTCAACTGTTTTATTCTTGCTACCTCCCCATCGTCGCTCAATGATTTCTGCATGGAGAGGGGCTGCCAAATAGCCCTTCTCTGCTCTTCTCAAAACTGCACCCCCCTTTGAGTCCTTGGATAATAAAGTCATTTGTTTTTTCAAAAATGATGGAGGAAGTATGTCGTCAACCACGGCTCGAGCTATGAACAGTGCAAGAACATCAACTGTGTCTGGAATATCCACAATCAAGTCATCTGCAGATTCAACCAATTTGCTGAACCCCTTATAAAATTGTTGGGGATCAATGAAGTCAGTGTAGAGTGCAGATAATAGAACAGCAGCCATTTCTTTTTCTCTGTCATGCCTATCCATAGCCATAGAGACAAGCTTCTTTACAAAATAAAAGCTATAGCCTGGAATTCCAAGTTCTCTTAATTCATTGGCAGTTGAAACAACATCATCAGTGGCAAAGTACTCCTCCACTATTATTGTAGCTTTCTTTTTATATTCATCAAAATCCCCTGTTGCTTTTATTGCAGTTGAATGTTGATTTTCCTGCAACCAGTTTGGGCATTTTTTAATTTTGGTAGCATCAGTAATAACAATATACTTTTTCAGCATGAAAAGTTTAAAATGAGGAAGGGGAAAAAAACCGGCCTTTGAATATCTCAATAAGATGTTTCATGGTTGTTGGGCATTTTTTATTTTTTATTTTGGTGAGCATCAGTAATGACAATATCCATTATCAGCATGAAAACTTTAAAATGAGGAAGGGGAAAAATGGTCTTTAAATATCTCAATAAGTTTTCATGGTTGCAAATTTGTTTCCAACACAAAAGCCAAGGAAAGTGTAATAGAAAATATTAAAACTGCTAACTACCTCATTGCTTTCGTAGTTTGGGTCATTTGGGTCGAGAAAATAATTGCCTTCTGTATCTAGTAACCCTCCCCATGTTCCTTTTCCTCCAGAACCACCTGCATAATGATATCATCTCATTATAGGATGAGATAAAACCTCAAGTTTAAAATCAGAAAGTATTCAACCCACAGTGTTAATACATAATAAGCACAAACATATTCATCAATAAAAACATTAAATGTGCAAACTCGCCCATTTTTTTGTCTGCACAATATTTATCAATCATATGGGCTTACCATTGAGGCCATGACAACTATGACGACAATGACGGAATCAAACAGCTATGCGATCCATTCTCTTTAATAATTGATTATTAACACCATAACTACGAGAACATCAATTTTTTAATCTCTGTAACAAAGCTCTTAAGCCTCTTTTTGTCTGCATAATATTTATCAGTCATATGGGCTTACCATTGAGGCCATGACAGAATCAAATAGCTATGTGGGCCATTCTCTTTAATGATTAATTATTAGTACCACAACTACTAGACCATCTGTTTTTAAATTCTCTGCATCAAAGCTCTTGAGCACACTTTTTCTGGTTATTTATATTGTGAGAGAAAACTCCCACATTATAGGATGTATTCAATATCATAAAGGGTATCACATTACCTTTTTTAGGACACCCACTTCTTGGAGAATGTGAATGCCTTTCATTCTTGAGCGGACTCCCCTTTCCATGTTTAGCCTGATGCACTTTTGGGGACCTCGGAGACTTTGGAAAATCCAGAGACCTTGGCGAATTCGGAGACCTTGGCGACCTAGGAGACTTTGAGGACATGGAAACCTGCAATGGAGAAATGGATAATGGATCTGCACTCTCTGAAGCTGATCGGAGAAGCTCCTGGTGTTCGTTTGATACAAACCCATCGCTGAAATCCATCATACTTTAATTCTGAACTCCAATACTACCTCACTGGTTGCGAGAGACAACATAGGTTACCATTATCCTGCAGCTACTAATAACATTTAATAGAATCAGAAATTTTGATGTTTCAAATGGAACTGGGATCCCATGTCTCCCATTATGCATTCAGGATCCTATGAAACTAGGATCCTGTAATTCTCTAAACTACAATAAACCCTTAAATAATGTTCTAACAATTTTCCTTTTACCTTCACTTGCAGTAAACGTTTAAAATGTATTGATTGACCGAGAAACTCACTAAAATTCTGAGAATAAAGTGAAGATAGACTGAAACATTTAATTGGGTGGGAAAAAAACACTCAATTAACAATATTAAATAAGTCCAATTGTAACTTAATAGCTACTCCAAATTTTGAAGTAATGGGCAACTGAAAAAGTTCTATCACAATTTGAACAAAATATTTGGGGAAGAAAATTTTATATGAATAGATCAAGGATAATGACGAATCTAATAGGAATTTGTAGGAAGAATTACTACCAACAGATAGAGCAACAATCAAAAGCAATGCCAGCAGACCATTTTATCTGGAAAACATTTACACAGGTATACATACCCAGGGAATTGATATCTAACCATTATATATCAAATCAGATGGTTCTATTTCTCAATCTGTCTGACTTTCTCCTACGGAAGTAGGATTGAAAAGATTGAATATATATATATATATATATATATGATCCATTGGGGGTCCCTTTTTACGGTCCACTCCTCACTGGGATAGTTGGGATAGGTATTTTGAAAAATCGACCGTTGGATTAGATACTCCTGTTACGTTTGTCATGACTGCCAAAAATCACAGTGATCCAAATGTTAGTTTTTGAGAAAATTGACTGTGAAAAAAACTGACATTTTTTTGTTCTATTAAGTCTCAGTTTTTTTCACAGATAGTTTTCTCATGAACCAACTGTTGGATCACTGTGATTTTTGGCAGACATAACATACATAACAGGAGCATCTAATCCAACAGTCGATTTTTCAAAATACCTATCCCAACTATCCTAGTGAGGAGTGGACCATAAAAAGGGACCCCGATGGATCATTTCTGTATATATATATATATATATTATCAATCATTCACAAACCACTGAGACTATGCACAAATGCAATTACTGTTAACAAAAGCTCATGTTGATTGAGCAGTTCATGATAGATGAAGAAGAATCGTACATCAAATATCAAATAAACTTTCTAAACAACATAGGTAATGATCCGGACAATAAAATCAAACTTTCAAACGAGAAGAATTAGGGAGTCTGGTAATCAAGAAATCACAAAGAAAGACTGGGAGATAAACCAAAGGGTTCATGTTCATATGAAAGATGAATAGGTAGAGTAATGAAGAGGATAATGGATGACTTGTTTTAGAGTTATAGAAGTGTGAGGTCACCTTCAACCCAGAATTGAGGTCTCTTGAAGAATCACAAAGCAAAAGGAACCTTAAAATTTGAATCTAAAAAATCCAAAACCAAATTAACGAGTATATCTTAGCACATTAAGGCAGGCAACCCTTATCCCCAACTTCCCCTCTTCACTTCAAAATAAATTCATAGTAGAGATTCTTACTCACAAGAAATGAATGGCTTAAAAGGAAATTGTACAAGAAATCAATAGGGAAAAAATCCAAAGGGGGAAAAAAGGGACGGGCATCAAATCATGGATTAATTTTCTCATTCAAATAAAACCTCAATCAATCAAATTTAAGATCCCCTTCTCTTTTCTTCAAACAGAATACAAATATTCAATTCAGCAACTCCAATTTACAATATATATATATATATATATATATATATATCTCCACTCCACTGAGCCAAAGCAGAAATTATGGGTATAAACATCTGTCCAATTAGCAAATCCAGGATTCCCTCTCTTCACTTAAACACATACATAATTCATTTTCAAACTCACAGCAAACAGATATATAACAGAATTTAAAAAAAAAAAAAAAAAAAACATTTAGGTAATGTTAGGAAGCTAGATAATCAAAGAATCCGCATAATAAAAGATAAACAAAGCCAAATATATTCAACCAATCCCAAAAGGAAACATCCCCAAAAAATAAAATAAAATGAAAGCAACTTTCTAGCCATTTTCCATTCGGATTTTCTCCAATAACAATTACAGGACTAATTTTCTCAGACACCAAACAGACAGTAAAATAAAAAATGACCTCACCTCGAAACAATGCGCAGAATTGGGGCGTCAATTTGGGCCACAGTTTGCCGGATGAGTATCAGTATAAATGTTGGACTTCTCTGGTTTTGGTTTTTGGGTTCCGAGAGATAGCAGAGAGAGAGAGAGACAGAGAGAGAGGTTGGCGTAGTGTGCAAAGAGCAAAGGTGAATAGAGAAGCAGTTGCAAAATAGCTGTTTGGTTCAGTTAGCATTCAACGCGAATCTCGAGGAAGTTGCTTCATCGGACGTATGAGCGGGTCTTATACTCTTATATTATGGCTTGAGAAACGGCAAAAAGCAAAGCCCGGGAAATATGTGAGGTCAAGTAATAAATACTTTTTCTTTGCTTCTTATTTTACTATTATTATTAGTATTATATAAAAATAATTAAATAAAAAAATTAACAATTGACCATGTATTATCAGCCAAAAAATAATTTGTACCCCTAAACTATTAATTGTGATACATTGATCCCTTTATTATCAATCTGTGACAGAATGCGTCCTTTTGTCAGCTAACCGGTTATCCGTTTACAGATAGAATATTTTTCTACCAACATTAAGTGAAGGTATGGATGCACATAACTTTTTTTTTTTTAAACAGATGTTTGATTAACTGACAGAATGGTGCAATCTACCGCAAATTGATGATATAGAGAGTCAATATGTCACAATTGATAGTTTAGGGGTGTAAAGGTTTTTTTTTTTTTTTTGGCTGATAGTAAGGGGGTCAATTCTTAAGTTTCCTTAAAAATAAAAATATTTTTAATTTTTATATAAATATTTTTAATTCTCAAATACAAATTGAAAGACCCATATATGAGTTTGTGTGCATGTTTTATTTGTGTGTTGTTTCCGTTTATCCACATATATATATATATATATAGTCCCGTTCCTGTGAGGACTTGGCCTTTTAGCCAATGTAAAATGGTTATTTTGAAAAACTGACCATTGGATTTAATATTCTTCCTATGCATAACAGGCATGCTAAAAATTACAGTGATCGGACCACTGGTTTCTTAAATATAGACTGTGAAAAATTAAATACCTATATAATGCTTAACAATCTGTATTTAAGAAACCGGTGGTCCGATCACTATAATTTTTTGCATATCTGTCATACATAGGAAGAATATTAAATTCAACATTCAATTTTTCATAATACCCATTTTACATTGGCCAAAAGGCCAAGTCCTCATATAATGAAGTCCTCACAAGAACGGGACTCATATACATCCTATTTTACATCTATACCCACACTTCATTTTCAAAACACCCATTGGGTCGAATATTTTGAAAAACAGCCCGTTGGATAAAATACATTTCTCGTATTTGTCACTTATGCCAAAAATCACAGTGATCCAACGGTTAGATTTTAAGAAATCTCACTATAAAAAACCGCGATGTTTCTAATTATATTAATTTTTCATAGTGACATTTATAAAAAAAACCAACAGTTGGATCAGTGTGATTTTTGACATAAATGACAAAAATCCAAATGAAGAGAGCATTTCTTCCTGTTCTCTTCTGGGTAATGCTCCTCTCTCTCTCCCTCCCAGGCACGTAGAACGTTTTCTTTAAGGAATTATTTGTCCCCCTCGGATCTTAATCCAAGTTGCTGAAGGATATTATGACAAAATTCCTCTTGTATACATTAGAGCCTTTGTGTAGAATTCGACAAGCAGCATACTTGAAGAATTCTCTTGAATTCTCCTGAATTCTACCTGAAACAATATAAGGGTGAGTGGGCAGTGGACAAGATATAGAATTCTGTAGAATATAGAATTTTAGTTTGTAAAGCATTTTATTTATAGAGTGCTAAGGGCATCTCCAGTAGTGTAGCCAAAGTCACATTCAAAGCCAAAATTTGGCTTTTAATGGAGAAAAGTTGCTCCATTAGTATAGAAAATTCCCCAGCCAAAATTTGAATTAAGCTGCTACAGTGATCATTCAAATTTGCCCAAATATGAATAATCACTGTAGCAACTTCATATTTGCCAACTCACAGTAAAGTGAAGCAAAAGTGTAATACCCCAAAAAAATTTTAATGTGTTATTTTTATTATTTTAATAGAGTTTTGGGGTATTTTATAAATTAAAAAGATTCGGTTTTTAAATTTTATAAAGCGTTGGGGGTGATTCTAAAGTTTTACATAAATTAAAGGGTCCCTTGCAAATTAAACAAGTTAAATTATTTCAAATTTGCAAAATAGTCCCCATTTTATTCTTTATAAGCCGTGGCTGGTTTCCCCCCCTTATTCTACTTTCAGTTTGTGAGAGTTAAGAGAGAGTCTAGAGAAGGGTGAGAAAGGGAGGTTGCCGGAGTGAAGCCAGTGGCCGGACCCTTGCCGGATCTTCCACCGGAGAACTTCTCCTCTTCCATTAGAGGTAGGATTAAGCTTTTGAATTTATCTTTTCTATTTTCTTCTTCTTGAACTCTCGGGTGGCTACTGTTTTTGCAGATTTTAGTTGGGTTTTCATCTTGCATGTAAGGTGTTCTTTAGTTTTATGAGTTTAAACTTCATGCATGTGAATTTAAAAGAGTTATTTGAAAGATTTAAGCCTTGATCTCTTAATCCATAACGAGTCTTGCTTCAAAACAGATTTTAAATTTGTGGTTTACATGTTTTTAGATCTTGCATGTAACGGATCCGCGACTGTGGGTTATACCTGAGCTAAAATCAAACGGTCATGACACTGGTTTTGAGATTTTTGAGACTTAAACAACATAGCCTGGTGGCCCCTGTTTTTGAAATATTCATTTCGGACTATGCATGTCACGGATTCATGGTGGGTTTGCTTCGGAACTGATTTCCAAATTGTGGATTATATGATTTGGGGTTGCATGTAATGGACCCATATCTATGATGGTATGTTTGGGATAAATCTGAGCATGCATGGCATGGCTTGTTACTTTTCTAAAAATTTAAATGGCTACACATGAAGCTCTGTTTTGAGCTGCTGTTCCGGGACTGTGCATTATTAGAAGCCTCTGCATTTTTGTGCCTTCTTTTGAGTTTAGTAATTTCATTTATTTACCTTGAGTCTGCAAGTAACAAACCAGCCTTAGGGATGGTTTGATTTTGGGTTCCGAGTGACTAAGTTGAGGGTGGCCGTGAGCAGCCATAGCTGCTCTACCCGAGATCTAAACAAGGTTTTATGATAAATCAAATTTATTTATTTTGCTTGTGGTTGGCTTCCCTCTTAAAAAATTTACATTTTTGGCAAAGCAGTGAGGTAAAAAGGATTTGCACATAGTGAGCTAATTGTTGGGATGTTTTAAAAATCTGAGTTTATTTTTATAACTTTGTGAAGAAGATGGCCCCACGGCAGTCATAGTTTGCTGGATTCAAACTCTGGTTTTCGGTTTATTTTCATATCAATAATGAGTTATACTACTTAGAGTATTTATATAATTTCTTTTGAAATGCTATAATAAACTTTAAGGGGGCTAGATGGAGGCAGTGAGTAGTAGCCTTGACTGCTCAGTTTTAAACATTTAAAACTCATTTCAAAATTTCAGAATTTTATAATTTGGATGCATGAGTTTTAACTGGTGCTCTTGAATTTAAAATGTTGGATTTAGCCTTTAAAGTAATGATTTGGGGTTTATTTTGCATTTTATGTAAGTCTTGCAAAGCTTAGAAAAGCTTGGATGATATAAATGGCGGTAGTGGACTGTGCAGGTGATAATAACGTGGGGAAGATGACTATTTTGGGTAATGGTTGTCTTTATAAGCAAAATTCCGATAATGCCCCTGCCATTATCAATAATAGTTATTTTGCTAGTTTTTACTCCAAACTTCAAATATTCATAACTTCTGCGTATGAACTCCGATTTTTGCGTACTTTATATGTACGGAAAGCTCTCGGAGTCTAGTTTCTAAATATTAGGTTTATTTTCTTAGTCAGGGATTTATGCATACCTTTATTTGTTATTATTTCAGATCAGGGTAGTCCCGGCGACTATCCTTTTGCGAGTTAGCTTACATTACATCAAGACACTGCTAGGAGGTCACTTGCCCAGTCAAGGTAGGATACAAACCCCTCTAACATTAATGATATATGATTTTGAAACTGCATGAAATGTTGGTTTGATCACGAACTTGAATAGTTTTTACGAATAACTATGATACAAGGAACATAGCTGTTTATAAATACTTGGTGTGGTGTGTTTATATCTATTTTGTAAACATAAATGATGGCATATGGTTTACTTACTTCGTGCCTGTTTTGAATGATGACTATGATTATCTGAAATAATGATTTGATACACATATATATATATATGCCACTCATTAATACTTTACCTGTTCGCTTTGGAGAATTTGTTTAAAAATTCGTATTCTTACTAATTCGTATTCTTACTGTTTTATATGCCTGCTAGGCAAACATATATGTTTTCATGCTGTTATGCATGGTTCAGGCTCGGTTGATATGCAGGGACATTACATATTTATATTCGACAGTTGGCCATACATTATAGGCAACTGATCGGCTTCTCTCGAGAGGTTTTGACCGTATAAAGGTCGGTTTTGGCTGTTGTTGTGCCGGGGGCCCGAGAACAACGTGGTTTTGGCTGTCGTTGTGCCGGAGGCTTATTAGTCTGAGAACAACGTTCTGATGATTATTTTATGAGCCTGGTTTTCGAAATGATGAATATTATGCTGTGTTTATAACTGATCTAAACCCACACCATTTCTTATGTTGATTTGTGAACTGGATATAAATTGTTTATTTATAATGTTCCTTGTATCGATATTATTATTGTTGGTTGAGGTTGTATTCCTACTGGGCATTCCAAGCTCATGCTGTATTTTATGTAGCAGGTTTTCAGGTTTCTAGTAGAGGTCCAGCTGTAGGATCGTCTACTCATATTGCATTGGGATTAGCAGTGTTCTGGGCTGTACTGCATCGGTCTACTTAGATTGCATTTGGAGTTGTAACACTCTTGAACTACTTCTTTATTTATCTTTATCCCATATGCCAGGGTTGTTGGCATTAAGTTTGATACAATGTCCTTAAATTTCTTTCTATATCACTCGTACTTGGGCATGCATGCATTAGAACATATCATTTCATATTGCTATAAAATATCCTTTTTCTTATCCTAAGCATGGAAATATGAATGAGCAGTATAGGTTGTACCTTCATCTTGACACGTGTCGACCTACCCGGGATGGTCGGTATATTAGTCAGGCTGGGGCGTTACAAAAAGCCTCTATTGCCCTCATCAACCAACAAAACGGTTGGTGATCAACAGCCCTCATTTAGGAGTTACACCTATATATTCATACTCTAATCTAAGAGTTACATCTATTCACTTTACATATGTCCATTCAAACACCCACTTAATGATTTATTTTATTGTTTTTAAACAACAACAATCAATATATATATATATATATATAGACACACACACAGAGAAATGATCCATTAGGGTCCCTTTTTACGGTCCACTTTTACGGTCCACTCCTCATTGGGATAGTTGGAATAGGTATTTTGAAAAATTGACCGTTGAATTAGATACTCCTGTTACGTATGTCATGTCTGCCAAAAATCATAGTAATTCAACGGTTGGTTCATGAGAAAATTGACTGTGAAAAAATCTAACATTTTTAGCATGAAGTTCATGGATAACTGTGTGATGCATATTTTGGAAAACTGACTGTTGGATTAGATATATACTGCACTTGTGCATGTCATATATGCCAAAAATCACAGTGATCGAATGGTCGGTTTCTCAAAATTGCCACTGAGAAAAACTGTGGCAATTTTCAGTGGTAACAATTTTTCATAACTCTATTTTGAAATTCTGATATTGGATCACCTTGATTTTTTGGCATACATGACATCCATAAGTATAGTATCTAATCAACTGTCACTTTTTCAAAATATCCATCCTACAATTATCTATGGGCTTCATGTTTATACAACTTATATAAGCATATGCTGACTAGATTAGGACTAAATATATTTATATATACCATCTCGATCTTATGCAAATATACTGAATTCCGTGAATGTCAGTATGAGACTTTCGAATAATTGTGGGATCAATGTGTATTTTAAAAAATCGACCGTTGGATTAGATACTCTTATTATGGATGTCAAGTATTTCAAAAATCATAGTGATATGATATTAGCATCTCAAAATATAGACTGTGAAAAGTTATGACCGCTAAAAGCTATCATACTTTTTCTCAATGACATATTTGAGAAACCGACCATTAGCTCACTATGATTTTTGACATGCATGACATATATATATATATATATATATATATATATATATATATATATATATATGAATCTTGGAAAAACTTTTGATTGACCAAATTACCCCTATACAATTATAAAAATACATAAATAGACATCGTCTCTTGAAATTCCAACCATCAAAATAAATTGACTTTTTAATTGAATTAAAATTAATTATGAACACTAATTTGATAGCTCAAGGTTTTCAAACATACTCTCACTAAATTTCATCAATCACGATACAATTTTTCTAATATAAAATTTTATAAAATAGAGTAAAATATTTTTAATTAATATTTTTTTTTTCAAATTCTAACTCATTTTCATATAAAACATAAATTTTCAAACAATTAATTTACCGAATAAATTATTCTCTATTTCCTATTTTCAATACAAAAACAAACATAATTTTGCTAATATTTTTAGTATTTTTTTAAATTTATAATATGAAAATTTTATAGTTTAGTAAGTTCGCATATTTTTATTTAACATCATTTTTATGTAGTTAATTTAGATATCTCAAATTATTTTAATGACAAATATTTTTTAATTGTCTTAAAATTTCATCTTAATTATATTTCTCATATTATTTTTGATTTTTTGAAAATAGTTTTTTTCTAGAAAGAAGTTCCACGTGCAACGCACGTGGTCCATTTCTAGTGTGTGTGTATGTGTGTGTGTGTGTGTATTTATATAGGCCAAGAACTACATTGAAGGACCATTAATTCTACCTGGATGAATATTCAACTGATGATTCTGAAAAGGAAGTAACAGGTGCAACTCTTTACAGTGCCCGTATAAGAAAAGGATATCAGGTTTGAGATGTAACAACCTTCACATACATGTATATCTTTTTCAAATAAGGGCAGTTTATGTTAGCTTTTCTAAAATCATTTTTAAAGAATTATGTAACGCCCCAACCTAACATCCGTATCGACCTTTCCGGATAGGTCAACACATGTCAAGATAGAGGTACAACCTATCCTTCTCATTCATATATCCTCATGAGAGCCATGAAATATAGATATTTAACAATATGAAATGTCATGTTCATTCAAATGTCCCAAACGTTTTATATATCAATAATAAGTCAAATGGTAATAATGCCAACATCCTTGGCAAATAGGCTATGCCATAAACAATGACAAATTCCAATAATCAAAAGAATATAAGTAATACACATCATGTAATCATGCGAGCACTAATGCAGAATTCTACCATGAAGCTATCCAACAACCCTCGAACAAAATCTTGTTCCAACCCAAGAATGCAACCTCAAGCCAACCTTAAAGTTTGCTGTATAAAAGCAAAGGTGAGCTTCAACTTACTTAGTAGGAATAAGATAACATCTACCAATAACAATAATATAGTGATACATGAAATATTTTAAATAAACGAAGTTTCCATAACATTTATAAAATAGTAAATAAAGCAGTTCTAAACTTGTGTGGTCTTTCAGTGAAAAACATATATCAAGCAGTTTATATCCAGTTCATAAATCAATATGAGAAATAGTGTGAGTTTAACTCAGTTTATAAACACAAAATAATATCCATCATTTCGAAGACCAGGCTCACAGGATATATAGAAAGACGTTGTTCTAGGCTAATAAGCCACTGGCACAACGACAGCCGAAACCACTTTCCTATGATACAAACCGAGCCAGAACCATGCATAGCAGCAAATATATATATTTTCACACCAATTTCCAAAGCGAACAAGTAAAGCTAATAATGAGTGGCATATAAATATATCAAAACATTGTTTCAAAATTAGTCATAACCATTATCCAAAAACAGGAGTGTAGTAGATAAACCATATGCCATAATATATAGAAAACAGTTCTCAAGGCACGTAACCTTACAAATAAGAATACATTTTCAAAACATGGCTTGTTTATTTCATTTTAAAACCTTCAATTTAATTCAAAGCCAGGGGAACATTTGGTCAAAGTATCTCATAACCTTTCCATCGTAAATCATTTCAGTAAAATCAGGCATATGAATATAAAATCAACATCTCATTCATATTTACACAAACAATATCATCATATGCTTGTTGTTATATGTTTCCATGAAACTCTATAATAAAAAATCCTATTCCCCAATTTATGTGCATATCGTATCAAGTTCTAAACAGTCAGTCGTGAGATAATAACAAGTTCTCAAAAACATGTTAATTCCGTGCCTTGGTTTCATTTCGTACAAATGCCACACATTTAAATAGTTCTTAGTCTAATCCATGTATCTGTGTAATAACTGAAAGGAATCCATGATATCATGCGAAATAAAAACTTTTCATGGAAACCAATTAGCCAAGATCACATGATTCATTGTATAAGCCTAAAACAAAACTTTAAAAAAATGTAAACACTTACATTGATAGCCTAAGAGTAGGATTAGAGAGAAGGTGCAGCCCCAAAGAGATGAGAGCCTCTAAGAGTAATCCACACTAGAGCAAGCTTTGAGAGAATAAGAGAGTGAGAGAGCAAGGTGGCGGCTAGGGTTTTCTCAAAACCCTAAGTGATGATCTCCACATAGTGGTTGGCCCTACTAGTGGCTATTAATAAGTGGAGTGCTAGCTCCTTAGTGATAGCCTTCCATCTCATTTCAAAATTTGAAATTATTTCATATTTCAAATAACTTGAAATTCAAATAAGTTATTATTTATATAATAACTCAAAATAATAACCTTTATTATTTTTTTACTTATAATTAACTCTTAATTATAATTTTACACTCTCTTCTTTTTAAATAAAGCTTGCACCTATATGTGTGTGACCTCTTAGGTTCACAACAACCTAGTAGTAGGTACATAGGATAAATAAATTATCCTTCAAATAAAACCTGTGAGACCCTGCAACTTAATAGCATAGTATATGACTACATGTATGCATGAATATATGTATATATATCTATATGTATTTCTGCATATATAATTTTTTTTATTCATTACTTTGATTGAACAAATGGTTGATTTTGATTGGGCAAAGTGTCAAAACCTGTAATGAGGGACTAGGCAGCCAATGGTGCACCTTAATGCACCAAATTTTCCATCTTGCTTGGCAACCAAGGCCACCAATGAGGGAGAGCCAAATATAGTCTTGGTGACCAAGGTCACCAATGATGAGCAACCAGCTGGTTTCTTGAGCATCAAGGCCTCCAATGAGGTTTAACCAGCTGGTGCTCAATCTAAAGATCAGTCAAAAAGGGATAAAGCTTATCTAGTTTCAGCCAATGGGGGATTGGCATTAGGAAGGGAGAGAGAGAGATATTTTACTTGGTTAGCAAGAAGTAGGAGAGAGAGAGAGATAATTCGTGGTGGATAGTAAGGGAGGTCTGGAGAAGAAGAGAAGGGAAGAGAAGAAAGAGAAAGAGAGAAAAAAAAAAACAGAGAAAATTTCCAGATTTCGGACTGCTGAAGGGGCAATTTTGGAGCAACTTTGGGACACTCATACTCATTCGAAAATCACAAGTAAGGTATGATTCTCATACCTTGTATACCCCATGATGGTTTTGAATGAAATTTATGAATTTTGGGAGCCATTACAAGCTTCCAAAACTCACTCAAAGTTCATAAAAATCATGTTTTTATATAGTTTCATGTGAAATTCAATTATGTTATACACTACGAATTGGAACTCCACATGGCATTAAACCTTCTTCTTTTAGTCCTATTAAGATACCCTAGTGAGCTCAAGTTCCAATTATGAGTGTAGAGTGAGAATTTGTAGAGAGAGAAAGCTTCCATGAAGCTTTAATGGTGGAAACCATAGGGATTTTTCAGTTTTCATGTCAAACGATCTAACTGAAAGTTGTGGCTATTTTTCATGGATACTAGAGGTTCAACCATGAATTATCATGGGGACCTCATATTTTTCCCATTATTATAATTATTTTTGGTGAATTTTCGAAGCCTTGGGAGAGAAAAATACCCGAAAAATAGAGGTTAATTCCAAAAATTCCAAATTTTGGATATGTTGTAGAGGATGATTTTAGGGGAATTTAGAAATTGGTTTCATCGAATTTGGAGTTTTGTAGAGGGAGAAATGAAAGAAACAAAATCTGAGAAATTAGGAGAAAATTGGAGAAGATGATGAATAGTGCCAGGGAGCATCCACGCGCGCGTGGCGGCGCGTGTGGCTGCCACTTGTCCTCAAATTTTTTTCAAAATGTGTATTTTTCAACTTTAAACATGGTTGAAGTGGTTTGGGGTGTTTTTGATCACTAGAAAATTCCCGGAAAATTTTTAAAGTGTCGTGCAATTTTTAAAAGTCTAAATTTTGACTTAAACCCTATAGTTTTCTAACAAATTTTGCCTCAAACTACTTTATGAATGTTTTTATACATATTTTAATATTTTTGGTAAATAAAAATGGGACTGAGACCGCCCCATTAATTTTCTGCAAATTTTTGAAATTCATTAAGGGTTTTGGGAGAAATTTTATTCGCAAATGGGTTGAATTTCTAAAAGGAAATTATTCCATCGACCTAGAACTAGTCCTTAGACTTCTTTAGGGTATGTTTTGGGTCAGAGTGCGCAACGGAAGCGTGGTGGGTCCATAACCCATAGGCCACAGGATCGAAACCCAAAATTCTACGCAAACAAATATTGAAAATAATGGTGAAATTGAATACAATTATTATTATTGCTGTGATAATTATTTATTTATGATTTTATATGATTGGATAAATGCATAAATTATCCTGCAATGAGACATATGCTTGAGTTGATATGCCATGAGATGTATGCGTGAATTGTCATACATGAGTTGTAGACATGAGATATATGCCATGTTCATCGCATGAAATATTTGCATCTGGCATGAAGCACAATTATATGCGAGATATTGTGAAAAAGTGGTGGCTCCAGTGAGTGGGCATGATGATCCATATGCATAGTATTGATATAATTGGCATGCATATTATGAACTGTGATTATGAATTGTGGAAGTGAAGTGTTGAGATACCACCGATGGACAAAAGATCCTGGAAACAGTTAGTGCACTAATATATCACCCTTGCTAAAAACAGCAAGTAAACCCTCTTGTCAATGAGTGGCAATCGCAGTAGGTCCTAAAAAGGTGGGGACTGGGTGATATACATACCCTAGCACCTGGGGCGAAGGTATGCTGTTGTGGTGGATGGTTGTGTACCCTAAAATGAGGTAGCCATCCGTGTGAATTTTTCTGTTTTGCAGGACAGAGAAAATAGCAGAACAGAAAAAATGGCAGGTATGACTGCATGAGCATTGCATCGTATATCTGTCATGTGCATAACACATACATATTGTGTGAGATCATTTATTGTGAAAGAGTGATGAATATCTTCTGTAATATGAAAATAATTTACAGATATGATGATCTTATTATGAGATGTTGATTTTTGCATTATGAAAATGAAATGCCTGATATTTCTTTTAAAAGCGTTGTGTGGTATTTGAGGTTTATGAATCTTACTGAGCAAAAGTGGTCTTGCTCACCCCGTGTTTTTCCACCCCCACAGGACCAGCACATCAGTAAGCTTACATGGATATTTCGAGCTTAGTGGATATCCTGGAAGTTTTTTTAGCAACACTGTTCATTCTCTATTGTGGACATTTGGCTTGGGTTTGTATAAAAATATATATATATATATATTTTGGGTACATTACGGGACTGTACTCGTGATATAGACTAGTACTCAGCGCTATCTTCTTTTGAGATGATGTACATATTTTAAATTTCCGCATTTGAGAATTTTGTAAAACCCTTATTAACTTTAAATGATGATATTTGAAGATAAGCGCTTGGTATTTCTGTCATTGTAGCACTTCCGCATAGGGGTTACCCTGTGAGGGGCGTTACAAAACCACTTTTATTTAAGGTTCAAATTAGAACTTTTCTAATTTCCCTTTGAGAAATAAATTTCTCTTTGAGAAATAAATTTCTCTTGGGCCTTTACTAGTCCTGAGTGACATCTAGCAATATGTCAAGATACACCCTAGGTTGTGTAAAGGTTTGTCATAACACAGTGAACCCTTCATTTACAATTAAGATACAATTCAATCATTCCATTAAACAATGCCTCAGTTAAATTAGTTTGGTATGGATAATATGTCAAAACCCTAATTTAACATCTTGTATATGATTCTCAAAATATCAATTCAATCTTGGGATACTCAAGAAACAATTTTCTTATTCCCAACTGCTTTGGCTAAAGACTTTTATGAATTATATCTGTGAGAATAATATAAGGCATTCCCTTTATTTACTGAGAGTGATAGATTCCTTGTTGTACACTCGTATGTCCCCTTGATAGGTGTACTAGGGCCAATGAGTACTTATACAAATTTCATGGTTAGGATATGTACATTGTATTATCAAACCCTAACATTCCTAACACAGGACATCTATGGTGCCTCAGGTCTAAGGATCACTTGCATCATTGCAACCCTGAGTTGTTGTTTGACATGCAAGTAAAACTCCATCCAACAAACTCAATCAATAATCACATTCAGTGTACTTGTTCTCAAACAAACACCCACAGGTTTGTCCTAGTGTCATTACACAAATGACTTGAGATTAGTCATTCTCCACATTGAGCCGACATAACCTGTGTTAGTCTATCCGGATTATTAATGTCCAATAAATAACCCTATGACTAGGAATATTTAAGAAAGAAGTCTTTAACAATACAAGTCTCCTTATCTCAACTCTTGAGTTCTTATATTGACATTCTTTCTAAGGACTTATCATGAACATAATAAGAGTATAAGACATGATAATCAAAAACCCATATTATTAATCACTAATAATATTAATACATGAATCAAGTTTATATCCTAAATTACACCAATGATATTGGCTATTAGGGCATACTACTAACAATAAACTGTAGAGTTTACAAACGTTTATGAATAATAACATCTCCAAGGTATTCCAAATACAGATAGTTCTCAAGTAGTAATGAAACAGACATATTATTATTAACAGTACAAGATTACTTATCCCTACCTTAATGCAATGGTGTTTCCAACCCTTGTGGTTTCACGAGCCTCCCAATGCAATGCTTAATGCACCCAATTTAAGTGGTCCTCCAAAAGATCCAAATCAAATCTGAGGACAAACAATAATGCAAGCAAGGAAGATCAAAAGATAATACAAGAATCCACGATTCAATAGTAAAGCGACTTGCTAACAAAGACTGCTCACTCGAGACCCTAAGGACTCAAAACCCCAAAATACCAAACCCCAAATGTGTTTAGATACCACACGTTGAATTTCATGGCCAAAAGCAAAGTGAATTTGAGAAAATAGGCTAAAGAAGACAAAGTGCACACACGATGGGAAAAACTGGTATTACTAAAATAACCCTCTTTCCAAAATTAATTTGACCTCAAAACCATAAAATTTAGAAACTAGACTTCATAAGCTTTCCGTACATATAAAGTACGCCCAAAACGAAGTTCGTATGCGAAAGATATGAAGAAAAGAAGATTAAATGAAGAAAATCAAGAAGCAAGACCCATTACCGGTAATGCCATTGGCCATTACCGGTAATGGTCCTCTCCAGTACCGGTATAAAACAAGTAGTACTGGTACTAGTTTCCTCAGTACCGATACTAAAACCTTCTGTCCAAGGCTAAAACAAGCAGTATCGGTACTTGTTTCCTCAGTACCGATACTGATCACCCTGTTGCATAGGTTCAAGCAGCAGTGGGTTTTTTTCCATTTTTAACTTTCAAAACACCTTCAAACCTCCATAAAACAACCTCAACACTTAGATCTACCCATTAGCAGTTTATAAAAACTTTGATTTACCATTTAAACTCAAAAACATAAATTTAATCACAAGCATTTAAAATTTAAATCTTTAAAACCCATGAATCATATATGTTTGCTTTAAAGCACAAATTAGTTTGCATGCATGAAGAAAACTCACATCAAAACTCCCAAGATTGAAAATAAACTACAAAAAAACACCATAAATCCCTCTTTCAAACAAAACCAAACCCACAACCTCCAAGCTTCCGAAAATACCCAAGGAAAAGGAGAAGAGAAAGCATCCAACAAACAAGACTCACCTCTTAAACGGAGTAGAAGAGAATTCCAGCAACTCTACGGCGAAAATCCGGCAAGATCCAACATGGGTCGTGGCTGCACCCCCTCACGGCTGCTCACTCGGCTCCTCTCTTTTTCAAAACTCAAGTCCAATGAAAAGAAAATGAAAATGGAGAGGGTAGCTAGCTTTTATAAAGAGAAAGGGACATGATTGGTATTTTTAATAAAGTTTTTAAAACAACTCCCTAAATTTACATAAACACCCCAAGACTAATTAAAATATGAAAATATGCATTTTTAAAATTTTTGGGTTACCACAAATTATGTTTTTACATATCAAAATTTTCGTAATAGAAGTTATTGTGGCAAAAATTGAAGGCTTTTAGCTTTTGCAACGATCACTATTAGAATAAAATTTTTTCCAACCATCCTATCACCTCTCAAATTATTTAGAAGTGATTATCAACCCATCTCTTAGATCAAATGAAATTTAATTTGAGCTCCAAAAATGATTTTAAGAAAAAGATAATGCAAATGGACCCTAAATGTAATATTAAGGTAAGTGTTGACGGAGTCCCGATCTAGTAAGCATATGCTGATTTTCTTGAAGCTCATAAGAAATTGAGGGATGCATATTTTGAAAAACAGACCGTTAGATTAGATACCCTTATTATGGATGCCACGTCTGCCAAAAATCACTGTGATTCAATGTAGACATCTCAAGATAAAGATTGTAACAAATTCTAACTGCTAAAAATTGTCACAGTTTTTCTCAGTGATATATCTGATAAACCGATTGTTGGATCATTGTGAGTTTTGGCATACTTGACATACATATACATAGTATCTAATCCAACGGTCAATTTTTCAAAATATTCATCCCACAATCACCTATGAACTTCATACTAATTTTCACGAAAGTCAGCATGTACCGACAAAATTATTTCTGAGTGTTGAGGATTGGCCTTATAAATAAAGAGTCGTGCATGAAAAGTAAAGTTACAATCTTAAAAACATTTTTTTACATAAAGTTATAATCTTAAAAACATTTTTAAATAACCAAGGTTGTGCAAATAAATTGATTTACTACAACACTTAATTGCCTAGAAATTAAAAATACCATTACAAATACATTTTATTTCTCAATACAATTTTAAATTCTTTTTTTCATCACTTGCAAAGCACATGCATGCTTATATACTAGTACTCTTTAATATTTATTAGACTATTGGTAATTTCAACTCATGACTATTTGTTTTCTCTCAACACACAAGGCAAAAGAATGGGGGTTCGGGTTTATTGAATATTTTTACACAGCAACCTCACTTCACCAGCATTTTTCATTCAACACCTTCTTCACATGTACCCCTGCTAATTGCTTTTGGAAGTTCACTGCAGCAACTACAACAGCGAATGAGACCATTACACACCAAGAACTGCATGAATGTCTCAACATTTGGGTCTCTGCTAATTTTTTTTTTTTTAATATGAGTTTTGATGCAGTAGTTCATATCACTCTTTTATAAGATGAAGTTCATGAATTCTATTCCTCATGGATAAGAATTGACCTATTTATTATTCTACTTCTTTATTAACAACTAACCACTGACCTTACTAAGTATATAGCTTGGCAAACATATTAGGACAGCATTTTCCACTATTTTCGGTTCATTTTAGTAATTCCAACAATAAATTCTTCAATTTTAATGCAAATTTCTATATAATTCTGTGTCTGGTGCATAATTCTGTCATATCTTATTGAAATTGAAAATTCTCTATATCAATTTATTTCTGTCAATTGATTTGAGCATTCCGGACCTAAATGTATGGCTTATTATGCTCTCTTTGGTTTGACCAATGCTCCTAGTACATTCGTGGGGTTGATGACCCAAATGTTGCAAACCTCACTTGGGGATTTACGTGATAGTTTATTTCGATGATATTTTAGTTTATAGCCGGTGTTTGGAAAATCATTTGATTCATTTACAGTAAGTATTTGACATCTTAAGGAGGGAAAAGTTCAATGGTAACTTAAAGAAATGTAGCTTTCGGGTGGATCAAGTTGTATTACGCGAGATTTGATGAATTATGAAAGATTTGAGAGAAGAAATGAAGAGATTTTTTTTTTGGGGTGATGTAGTCATATTTGATATGACATATGAAATTACCCAATTAAATGATTTTGGATTCCTTTGATAAAAAAAAAAAAAAAAAAAATCTAGATCTCAATAAAATAGTTATCAATTGATTACATCAATTAACAAAACATTTGATCGTAGATCTATAATTAACATGCATAGATGAACAATTAAGCATTAATTCAATTAAGATTTATGATCTAAATGCATGGATAATCAAATAAATGCAAAAATTAAATCAACCACGGATGAAACAGAGATTTACGAGGAAAACTCAACACAGGAAATTCAAAAGCACTATATGAAATGAGTTACAAGACTCAATCACTTGTTGTGACTCGACTCGTCAAGCCGTGTGGCAAACACAAGGTATAAATTTAATTTTATTCATCACAAGGTGTGCTCCAAAATATAGAGTAAGATCTCTTCTATCCATATAGATTAAGATCTCATTTGGATTAATTTTACTTAAATTAATTTTTGGGGCTTAAAATATCATTTAATTTAAAGAAATGGATTGATACTCAGTTCTAGACGATTCTAGACAGATATAGGGGTGATAGGATAGAAAGCAAAAGCACCATAATGGATCTCTTAGAGCATCTCCAATGCAAATGCCAAATTGGAGATGCCAAAGCCAAATTTGGCACCCCATTTGGCACTTGCCAAAACCAAATTCCAAATTTGGCACTAAGGTGCTCCAATGCACAAATGCCAATGTAGACATCCATTTTTGACCATGAGTATGGTCATGAATGGTTGCCTATGATTAGAGGTGAAATAGGGTGTCAAAACCCTAAATTGCCAGTTTTACCCTTTGTGGGTAATTAGGTAGAGGTCATTA
>JAESVK010000686.1:132208-150508 GCA_017140935.1 Hamamelis virginiana | reverse complement strand
GTCGGCCTATGAGTATGGCCAGTGTACTGTCCATGATAGGCGGTCGGACAATTCTTCCATTCCCAATGCATGCAATCTAAACTGCCTAACATGCCAGAAAACCCACGCTGCTCCCCTTTATTTAGTAACCTCTGAATGTCTGAAGCATTAGGCGATCTAAGGTATTCTTGCCCAAAAACATCGATAATCCCTTTGCAGAATTTCTTCAAGCACTCAATAGTTGTGCTTTCAGCAATTCTAACATACTCATCTACAGCATCAGCAGCCATACCATATGCGAGTATCCGGATCGCAGCTGTCATCTTTTGTAGGTCGGATAAACCTAGTTGTCCCGTAGCGTCATACTTTTGGACAAAACAATCGTCATGCTGTTGTAGACTCAAAAATACGAAAAAACAGTGGACGATGCATGCGAAATCGGCGCCTGACTAAATTAGCACCATATACTGGATCTGGGCAGAAATAATCGTTAATTAGTCGGTCGTTACAGGCAACTCTATCGCGATCAATATATCGCCGCTTGCTTGTAGAACCACCATGTATAAGTTGTTGATTTTTGAGTCGCATTTTCCTTCTTTGATAGTTGATTGCCATGAGCATCATCATATTGTTTCTTTCCTTTTCATCAAATGAATCTGATGAAAAATCTCCACTTGCATTCTCATCACAAGAGTTACTCATTTTTTTTTACAGAAGTCATAGTATGTAGATGACTTATTTATAGAGATGGAGCTCTCATTTATCAAGAATGAAGAATGTACTATAAATTCAGTTTTTCCTTTTAAAAAAAATGCATGTGACTATGTATTGTCATCTTCAAATCCCATCCATAATATACCAAATGACGATTCTGAATTTGCTTTATTTTTCTCATTTATCAAGAATGTACTAAAAATTCAGCTTTTCCTTTAAAAAAGATGCATGTGACTATGTATTGTCATCTTCAAATCCCATCCATGACATACCAAAGGACGATTTTGATTTTGCTTTATTTTTTTCATTTATCAAGAATGTACTAAGAATTCAGCTTTTCCTTTAAAAAAGATGCATGTGGTTATGTATTGTCATGTCTAAATCCCATCCATGACATACCAAAGGACGATTGTGATTTGCTTTATTTTTCTCATTTATCAAGAATGTACTAACAATTCAACTTTTACTTGAAAAAAATATGCATATGACTATGTATTGTTATGTCCAAATCCCATCCATGTCATACCAAAGGACGAATCTTTTTTTGCTTTATGATTTTCATTTATCAAGAATGTACTATGAATGCAGCTTTTACTTGAAAAAAATATGCATATGACTAAGTCTTGTCATCTCCCAATCCCATGCATGACCAAAAAAAAAAAAAATTAAAAGAGGAAATGTACTTTGTTTCATCTATATCAGTTATCAAGAATGTATTATAATTGCTGAAGAGTCAAAAATTGTGAAATTCATGTGATTAAAAACGAATGAGCTCAAATTGAATCCCAACTTTTCGTTGTATTTTTTTTTTTTAATTATTATTTTTCAACAAAACACTCACAGTGCGTTGTGACGATGAAATTTTCTTATCAAATGACAACGGAACACAAATTGAATATATTATGTAATTTTAAAAAATTAAAAAATTTGAAGTTTTAATTTTCTTTGATTTTTTTTTTCGGTTAAATTTGGATAATTGTGGTGGGAGATAGAGGAATGTATAGTTGTGTAATTATTGTGGATGAATAAGGGTAAATTGGGGAAAATGTAGTTAAGCAAAAAAAAAAAATGAAGGATGCACCATTGGAGCTCGTCTAGCCAAAGCTATAGCTAAAAACAAGCTAAATTTGGCTTTAGCTCCCCAAATTTAGAGGAGACCATTGGAGATGCTCTTATGTCACCCAGTCTATCTGCCTTCCCATAGCTACTTGCAAAGCCCTTGATAAGTCTAGCAGGGATTTCTTATGGGGCTCGAATCCTGAGACAAGGAAGCTTCACCTTGTTGCTTAGGATATAGTTACTGGGGACAAAAGTGAGGGAGGTCATGGTATTAGGAGTACGGAGGCTGCTAACAAAGCTGCCTCGCCACTGAAATAATCTTTAATTGGACAGTGTCTGTTAGGAAAAAGTATAGAAGGTTCAAGTTTGGCACTAGACTTAAATCTCTCAGGGCTTCTGTTGTTTGGGAAGGGTTGAAAAAAGGGCATAACATTTTTTCCAAAGGGACTGCTTGGATTATTAGAAATGGGAAGAAAGTCGATCTTCGGCATGATAGCTGGTGTAAAGTTGGTCCCATTAGGAAGCTTATTGCTGGGCCTTTTAACCATGGGGAGGAGGATTTTAAAGTTGTTAGGATCCTGAAAACTAGTGGTGAGTGGGACCTTGAGGATCTAGTGAATCGCATTTTGACTACTCCTTTACAGCTTTTCGGTCGAGGGGAAGATATGATAACTTGGGGGAAGTCCAGTAATGGAAAATTTTCCACTAAGGATGCTAACTGGTCAAAAAAACTGGAAAGTGTGCGCTCTCCCACGCATAAAACATTTCACATGGCTAGCCATGCATGGGAAAATTCCATGTAACGCCTTGCTCCACAAAAAGCGCGTGGTAGAAAATGATGTTTGTCCCACTTGCTCTAATGCTTCTGAAACTGTTGAACATGTTCTTAAAGGTTGTGATTTTGCTAAAGACTTTTGGGCTTGTTTTAAAATGAATCCATGTACCAGTATTTTTTATTCCTTCCAAAAAGGGATGTTGTCCTTCCTATCTTCTAAGGAGTTCCTTCTTGATGAGCTTATTCCTACTGGTTGTCTATTTTCTTTTGAATGTTGGATGCTTTGGACCAACCGTAACCATTTTGTTTTTCAGCAAACCATTACTCATCCATCTGTCCTTTATTCCCAAACCTTTGCTCACGCGCGAGAATTCTGGTTCTTAGCTGGTAATCTGAAATCACCTCCTATAACCAGGGATATATGGATTAAATGGGAACCTCCCCCACAGTTTTTTGCTAAACTCAACACTGACAGGTCTATGTAAGGTGGCTCTGGCTCTGGGTCAGCAGGAGGAGGGGGGCTCATCAGAGACCACCATGGTAATTGGACTGTGGGCTTCAAAAGAGGTATTGGACAAGTTTGTAGCTTAAATGCTGAGCTGTGGGCCCTGCTTGCTGAGCTTAGGCTTGCCAAACACCTAAATTTAATGTCCTTTTGTGGAAGTTGATGCAGCTTATGTCGTTACCTTGGTAGGGATAATGTCCAAGCTACTCACCCTCTTAGCCCTATCGTTCAAGACTGCAGATATTTGATGGAGATCTTCCAATCAAAATTTCGATCACTCGTTTACAGGGAAGGGAATAGCTGTGCCGATGTTCTCGCCAAGCTGGGATGCTCATCAACTGAAGATCTTTTTGTTTTTTTGTTTTTTTTTTTTTTTTTCTCCCCCCACATGTATTTTGTTACATGGGATGCTCATCAACTGAAGATCTTTTTGTTTTTTAGTTTTTTTTTTTTTCTCCCCCCACATATATTTTGTTACATTTGAGTAATGATGCGGCTGGCATTCTTTATCGTTGTTGTATTAACTCTTCTTAATTAATGTATGTCTCCATTCGCCAAAAAAAGAAAAAAAAATAGACAAAGCTTCTGTTAAAATTTGATTTCTGGGTATGGTTCCAAACCATTTCATCTCAGTGCTTTATCCAGCAATAATTTTAAGAGGTTTTGTACAAGTATGTGCCAATAAAGATAGATCTGAGTTCTAATCTTTTATTCATACTATGAGCTCTACAATGTCAACTCTCAATAAATCTCAACCCTAGCATATAAATAATTAATTCACTAATTTAATACGGAGTAGTTGTAACTTATTTAATTTTATTTATTGGCTAAATATTTCCCACGCACAGGCCTTAATAGCAAATAAAAACCAGTAAATCACTCATTTTGTGTCTAATCGAGCCGAGCTGTTGATGTGGTTTCTCAATAGGATTGAGTATGGCTCATTTTTGTAAGGACCAGAAACCTACCTCTAACTGACTTAATGAGAAAGCCTAAACTCAAGTCTAGTCCTACTAGGAAGGTTCCATTGAGAGGGGGTCTTCCTGTTCCATCAAATTCTTAATGACTGAATGAATGAGGGTAGAAAAATACTCTACCGTACACAACAAATCTACATCCTTCGAAACAAAATTTTTCAACCATCATATACAATTAAATATTGGTAGACACACATGTATGTAAGGAAAAAAAAAATCACATTCAACCCAAATTGCTACATTAGCTTTAAAGTTGCTCCCAGATGTAATTAAAATGTCAACCAAGGGAAACACAAGGTTTTTGCAGCGTCAAATTTGAGTACATCATTCTAATCCAAATTTGAGTACATTCTAATCCGCAAAGATATGGTAAAGTTGTAAGACTAGCTAGCAGAAAACTAACATACAGTGACGTGAGAATACATCAACTAAAAAACTAAGATGGGACTGCAAGAGTTCAACTAAAATTCCAAAAAAATGGGGGCAAGAATTAAGATCGGAAGAGTTACAGACCACTGACTGATGGAATCGAAGCTCTAGTGAGCACGAGTCATCTTCACCTTTGGCATTGCCTTCTTCATTTGACGAGCGCGTTCTTTTGCTTCTCTCTTGCGAAGAGCCTCTGCACTGAGCTTTGCCTCAGTCTCTTCCGAAATCTTCTTCCTCTCTGCCTTTCTTTTCTGCAAGGCTTCCTGCCTAGCATTTTGAAGTTCTTTGTATGCCTCTTGAGCAGCCTTTATTCTGGTCGGATCTGTTTTAGATCGAGCCTGCAGTTGTACAATTCGCAGTTTAAAAAATCATGACAAAATTTAGCAAATCCTTACATTTGAATAAAATGTAAATATAATCTGAACCCACCTGTGAACTGAGTTTGTATCGCCCGATTAAATCAATGTAATAGGGTACGAGAGCCACCAAGCGAGTCATGTCTGCCATGTTATTGGCATCTGGGAGAGCAAACTTGAACATCAGAATCTTCTTGTGTGTGCCCAATTGCTGATCAGAAAAATGCATTGATATGAAGCCCTTTCCAAATTTCTCAAAGGCCTTGTCACCAAAAACCTGCAGAAAACCAGTTGTGAATTATATTGCATAAAGTTCAAAACAAATTTTGATAATATTCCCACAGAATTAAGGTATGCTGCTGATCCATGAAATAAAGTCCAAGGCATCAACTAAACTAGTGAAACCTAACAAAATAAATGTGAGACAATCAAGAAATAGTACGTTCAAGTTTAGATGTAGAGCACAAGAACATAGTTGATGAGTGGCAGGGCTAGGAAGTGTACAAAAACCCAGGAATAAATCCAGTAACCCAAAAAATAAATAATTAAAAAAAAGATTCAGTGATTCAGTTGCTCTATATAGATTATTGAACAACTCAATAAGACATCCATTGAATCACTGAGGAAATGATGGAAGTTAGACAATTAAAAATACAAAATAGAAAACCCACAAAAAATTGAAAGATGAGATGGGATTTGTGCCATGTTCTCAATGTTGCTAGGAATGGCTAATGGGGCAGCTAATCAGGACACTTATTCAACCACATCACTATTGGCATGAGTCTAATACAGACTTAAACAGATTGGAATCAGTAGCGAATTCTAATACTGTGCAATAGATTTTTCATGAAAAAAATTCTTTAGCACCCCTGTTTTCACAAACTCGTTAGTAAGGAAATACAAGACAGCTTATACAAAGTTATGCATATTACGCCCTCTGTAACCCTCCACCCTGCCCCAAATTAACTCAACTAATGCATAAGGGATTGAGCAGGAAATAGAGGGAGTATAATTTTAATTGTAACTTAATGCAGGATGGCAAAAGATTTGGGATGGCATAGCCGGTCAAGGCACAAAATGATTACATAATAAGGTTTCCTCCCACAGGATTTGCAGAGAGGGACATGGCAATGCACTGAATCTGCTCCATTGCCATCTCTATCCGCTGCAATCTTAGGTCATCAAAATTTATGTCCTAGCCATCTCAAATGGCAATGCAAACAGATCACAACAAACAAGGACATCATAAACTATGATTTAGATGGTAATCCAGGGTCAAAAAACCTTTAAAGATTACTTTAAAACAATATATATCAAGGAGTACCCATCTTTGCCAAAACAATGGCCTTTTGTCAAGCATTTTGATCAATCTGCGAAAATATGCACCTTTTTCTTCATATATGGTGTTTGGGCTCAAAAATGCAATTCATAATAAAATCCAGGTCACTTGAAGCATTCAAGCTCTCAGGTTCTTAATTATAGGGTTCAAAGGATGGAAATCTTGAGCAAAGTCAGCCTGGGCTACAATAGAATTGCCTTGTCATGCGAAAGTGGATTTTCTATAAAATCCACGAAGGGATGCAAAGAAACTATGCTCAAATTGTTAGTAAGACTATGCTGAAATAGTTAGTAAGCAAGTCAACCAGTAATAAGACATGAAATTCTATTCATTTAGCACATAAAAGCCGACAAAGTTAACTGGAATTTTAAATAAATCGTAAGAAACACCCTCAAGCAATTTTTAGGTCAGGGGTTTACATTAGAGATCTCCAATCACAAAGGCTGGTTCTAAGGGTAAAAGTTGAAGTAAGAAATTCAAATAATGAAGAGCAAAGGACAGGTCGAATGAAAGAAAATTAGGACGGTAGGAACAATTTGGAGAAACTTATTGCAAGGGGGGCAAAATGCTTTTTTCAAAGCCTATAGGACACAAAGAACGGTACAATCGTTTCATAAAGTCAAGATTACGATCTCCAATGCAAGCCACCAAAAGAAAGAGATCAAGGTGAAGAAAAAGAAATATGAAGAAGAGAAAAGGGAACAAAGTCAAAGAAAAGCTGAATTCATTCTCTCTCTAATAAGTCCCTTTCTAAGACCTGCCAATGCAACTCCCCATACCTTTATTTTTAGAAAACAAAGTTTACTAACAAAAAAAATGCAAAATGTAAAAAAAGGAATGAAAAGATGTTCATCAACGGAGAACCAAAAACTATACAATCCAGAGCTAAAATAAAAAAATAAATAAATAAATAAAAAAACCTCATGGAAGATTAAATGCCCTTTAAAAGGCTAAACGGTATTGATTCCCCTCTTTGCGAAGTATCTGCCTCCGCATTTACTGCTCTAGCCCATCCAATTAGCCTTAATATGCCAAAAAAAAAAAAAAAAAAAAAAACCCACTAGGTAAAGAATTTCTCTTATGATACAAGCAAAACACCCAGTTACCCTGCTCCTCTCATTCACCCAACCAATGACAACGGAAGCTTCCCCCTACACTATTAGCTGTGACAGCCCCATTCTGGATGCTTCTCTTAAACCCTCTAAAAGGGCCAATAATTCCACCTTCAAGGCAATGGCTCCCCCCTGCAGGGAAAGACAAGGCTGAAATGATACCCTTGAGTCCTTGACAATCCCTAAAAATGCCTCCTATACCCAACTAACCTGGATTTCTAAGACAACAACCATCAAACCATCAAAATTGAACTTTAAGCACCCATTATGAAGAGGTTTCCAAAGAGGATAGGGTTAGAAGCATATCTATGCAACGAGCAAACATTGCACCATTCTCTATGAATGAGGGTACGGGGAATTCCTTGAAAAGCCTTAGTGACAGAGCCCAAGGAAAAGCTAGGAAAATAATTCTATCCCAAATAACCTCCCTCATAGAGAACTTTTCCTTAAAGGTTCTAGCACTCCTTCCCAACTAAATAACCCAAGAAATAGCCAACAACACACAAGACCAAAGGATCTTATCCCTCTTCGACCTTCCGAAGCATCCAAAAACAATCATCAACATAAAAGTATAGTCCTGAGGACCACCCACCTCAACCCACACATACCAAAAAGACGCAGCCATATCAATATGCAAAACAGCAATGAAGAAACAAGTGGTCCACTGACTCGCTAGCTGAACTGCACATGACACAAATACCATAACAAAGAACTCTATAGGGTTTTTCATTGAAGATTATGGTTAGTATCAATCCTTTTGTGGGCTGCTCACCAAGCAGTAGCTTTACTTTACAGGGAACTTTGGCTGTCTAAATCATCTTAGCTGGAAGAAACAGAATACAAATCATTGGTGCAAAACGAAGGATAAAGTAAATCAGAAAAAAAAAAAGGGGCCATTACTTAACAAGCACAAACATCTTTGCCAACAATGTATCTAATATGATAAGAAAAATCAGAGTACCTTTGAGCAATAAGTTTCCAAGGGCTATGGTACATCTCCCTTCGGCTATGTTAGCATCCTACTATTCCAGTCATTTTCCCAAAGACCATATCTACTCTAAATAACCAAATGCCAGAAAGAAGAGTTCCCTCTAAGAAGTCACCATAACTTTCCTAGACTCTCCAATTCCATACCACAAGAAGTCTCTCTAAATCAATCCTAACAAGCATCCTAAAAATAGACATTAGGTAAATAGGAATGCTACCTAAACAAGACTGAATGAGAGTGATTCTACCTCCCAAAGGAAACAAAAGACTTCTTCCACACATCTAATCTTCTGGAGACTTTCTCAATGACCAGGTTCTAAAAGGTAAGGGATTTAGGGTCCACACCTAAAGGAAGACCGAGATACTTACGAGGCCGAGACCCCACCCACAACAACTTAAAAGCAACTCTTCATACTCCATGGGGATCATAAAAAATTAGGCAGATGTTGTAAGCTAGAGCATGGAACTAAATCAATGAAATGTTGTATGTCACGCAAAGGGTGAAATTGCTAATGTAACCATCTCTTCTTCTTTGTCTTCTTTCTTTTTCTCCTCTCCCTTCCCTTCTCTCCTCTCCTTCCTTCCCACAATCTCTTTCTTGGTGGTTCACATTGGAGATCGTAAACTTGACTCTATGCAAGCCTTGCAACATTCTTTGTGTACAAGAGGCCTAAAGTGACCACGTTTCACTCTTCTTACCATTATACCTTCTTTCAATTTAAGAATTCCTTCCTTTTTCAAACCCCCTAATTTAACCACCATAAATGTGAACTACTACTAGCCCATTTGGTTCATGAAAACATTTTTTTTCATTTTTGGTGAAAATTTTCTAAATATGATTTTCATTTTCAATTTTCAAATTTAGAAAATGCATCTGATTCACTTGCTCTATTTTCAATTTTCACAATAACCTATCTTATCCCTACCTTTTTTTTTTCAACCATTTTATCAAGCAGATAATGTGACTCAACGCTTTGCTTGCTTCATTTTATCACTCCACCGCATGCATGTATGTGAATCGAATTAACCTACATAAACCCTTATATCCAGGCGTGATTCATATTCAAACCAAAAGAACACCACAACACAAACACAAGTAAATTTTCATGGCAAACATCTATATATTAATCAAATTAACCCACATAAATCCTAATATTCAAACCGAGGTGGAGGGGGAAAAAAAAACAAAAGCAAAAATAGGACTCCATGACAGACATCTATCTAAATCAAAATCAACTCACATAAACCCTAACATTCAAACCCAAGAAAATGAAAACAAATTTCATTTCCCACAACCAAACATGTTTTCAACACTATTTTTCATTTTCACTGAAAATGGAAATGGAAATGGAAATTTTTTCACAAACCAAACAGGCCCTAATAATTTCCTGATTATTTGGTTGACCTTACATAAAGGTCTACCCTTGGAGCCAACCTTTATGATTGGAAACTATTTACGTTAAGCTCTAACATAAAACTTAATCTTTTGTGAGCAAGCAAACTTTATATTGTACCCAAAATATTTTATTTTGATCAAATATAATTTTACAAATATAAAAATCAAGATAAAAATGGCACAACGCCCCCAGTATATGCAAGGTATACATGAAAAACAAACATAAAAAAGCAAAAGAAAAATTATAACTCTAAAGAGTACGGAAATTATGAAAAAATAGTCGGTTCTAAAAAAGATATTTGGCATGTTCCACACAAAAAGATACCTAGCTAAATTATTCTTTAACAGTCCAACTGCAGCTCAGCCCCATCAAAAGTTCTTCTATTCCTAAATTTTTAAAGGGTCCAAAAAAAAAAAAAAATGGATGGGACACCAAATCTGACACTGAGAGAGATGAGGTGTTGCCACTTTTACACTATCACACTTCTAACAAAAGAAGCATTGTTTTATGCAAAACCCAGACATGGGAAATATACCAAAGCAAAATATACTCTACAAAAAACCCAATCAACATGGTCACCTAATTTCTTTTCATCAGCCTTGTGATGGAAAGAACTACCCTCCATAAATTTATAGCCAATGCATTCACTGAGAAAAAGCACACTAGCTTGATCTTAATTTGTACAATTTACATTTATTTAAAAAAAAAGAAGAAGAAGAAAAAGAAAAAAAATCATTATCTTACACTGATGTATATGCAATTGAGATATTCATAAAATACAATATCATCATCAAACTCTTCAAATCACACCCATGAAACTTGTCTTACTGCTCATTATGAAGCTTCTGCAGAAAATCTAAATTGATATAGAGAACCGTTGGTTGTTCTTGTTTAGCCTTGTTGGGAGAATAATCTCTCCCCCTTTTTTTTGACCCATGTGTTCCATCACAATTCAAATCCTACTTGGGCTCTCACTCAACATTCATGCCAATGACATAATTTCAGCAAATCAATTTTGTAATATTAATCTTAAAAGACCATAGGGAGAAAATGTTGGGAAAGAAAAGAAAAGAAAAGAAAAAAAGATTAGATGGGAAACGAAAAATAAAATATAATTTATTTCAAACAAGTACAAAGAAAAATTGTTCCAAGTGGACTTTACGGAGATGCAAAGACATATGGAGGAAACAACCAGCACCTTCGATTTATCAAAACTGTCGGAAACTAGCTTGCACTAATGAATATACTGATCTAAGCGCAATTTCTAAGAAGCACAAATAACAACCTTTATGTCCTAATCAAAAGCTCAACAGTTTTTTCTACCACATTACCCTATTCTACTGATCCCCAAATAATAATAAAAATAATAATAATAATAATAATAATTTCTCAATAATTCACACCTTATCATCATTCATGGGATATTCAAGATAGACTTCACTTGACATACTGGCTTCATGTGTGAAACCATGGAAATGATCATGACAAGAAACTGCCAGCATCGGACTTTCAAATTTCAGACCCACAAAAGCAAGTAGAATGCAACTATAAAAAATGATCATTGCAAGGGACACTAAAAATTATATAAATTCAAACCCATACAAGCAAGTAAAGTGCAACTGTGCAAGTAAGAAGTAACTATAGCATAGAACTGACGAATTCAATTGTGTTCAAGAAACTCTCAGCATCCAACTTTCAAAATTCAAACCCTTAGAAGAAAGTACACCAGAACTATATAAATGATCATTTCAATGAACTCTCATCATCCAATTATCAAAATTCAAAAACAAATAAGCAAGTACAACTATTCAAGAAACCAAAAGATATACTAAAGTGAAAATGAAAATGAAAATAATAATAAAAAATAAGTCAAACCCATAGCAAATAAAATTTACTACCACAAACAATTGGATCAAAATTTACCTGATCAAGCACGGTCTCCGTAATCAAATCACCTGCGACCTCCTTCGACTCTGAAATAACCGCCAACTCCTCCGCAACCCACTTCCTATTGCTGGGCGGTGAAACCAAAGTAGCATACTTCTGCAAATCCCTCACCTCCTTCTGCATTCCCTTTGCCGTCTTCTTCTTTGCCACAGCAAAAACCACATTATCCATTGCATCGTCGTTCATATACACCTCAAAACTGATCTCGTCTTTACACGGCACCACCAAATTATACATTCTTGATATCAAATCATGCCGGCTTTTCAGTTCCATGGTCGCCAACAACCCCTGACAATACCTTCTCCCGCTGGCGTAAAACTTAAACACATTCTGCCCTTCTTTCAACAACAAGGGCGAATCCTCGCCCTCTCCGACCCCCAAAAGACTGAAATTCTTCTCAAAGATTGTATCCTTCGTCGCAAACCTCGCCGCCCAAGCTAAAGCGATGTTCTCATTCTCTTTCTTACCCGTAAAGTAATTAATTACAAACATTACCAAGAAAGTAACACACACAATCTCCACCGTATACGATCGCGGACTCGAAACGTTAGCATTCTTTGATTTCTCGACCGTCTTCGGATCAGAATTAGATTCTGCCGGCGTGGCATTCTCCGTAATTTTTGGGGTTTCTGAGGGTTGTTCTATAGGGAGGCCTTCGAATTCGTCCTCGTCCCAGTAATCGAAGCCGCTGGATGAGGGTTTCGGAGGGAGATCGGACGGCTGAGATGACTGCGATTGCTGTGGTTGCGGATTTGCGGGTTGTGGATCTGGTGGGCCGTGGTGAGTTTCGGAATCCGATTGAGTTAAGGGGGTAGATCGCAGCTGAGTGAGTTGAAGCGAGTCATCAGTATCTAGGGTTTCGTCGATGTTGTCGTCATCGTCGACGTCGAAGCCTTCGAAGTGAGAATCGGCGAGGACGAGGGAGGAGCGAGAGAGATGGTGAAGGAAGAGAGAGAAAATGGAGAGGAGTGCTATGAAGTACCAGAGAGTGTCCCCTCCTCTTGGGAAGATGAGAGAGGATAACGGTGTAAACCAGAGGGAAGAGGAGGGCCGTTTCGCCATGGCTATGGATTTAGAGAGTGAAAGTGTATTCTAGAGAGAGAAAGCTCAGCATATATACATGAGAGTGATGGACATATGACATATTCGGGTGACTGGAAGAAATGAGGAATTACATGGGTGCATAAAGGAAATGTGGACTCACTTGGTTTGTTGACAAGTGTACAATTAGGGGTAGCTTGGTAATTTGAAGTGATGACTTGCATTATTATTGGCTCATTTGCTACCTAATTTTACTGATAAAAATTAATGTCTAAAGTGGATTCCCAACTATTGAAGTCATTTTTGGCAACCCCCTTTGTAAACCCAAAATAATAATAATAAATAAATAATAATAATAACTTTTAGCATGCTATAATTGAAATGAGAAGGCATTTAGATAGCGGTAATTTTCCGACTCTTTATACCTCTCTTCTTACTTGTGAGTTGCAAACTAAACAAAAAACTTTCATCATTGAAGCATGTGTTTGTTTTGAGATAGCTAATTATAAATTGAAAATGGATAGCTTTTTAACTAACAATTGGAGATAATCTAAGGGCATAAATTTGGATTATGATTGGCTCATTTGCTACTCAATTACATCGCGTTAGCTTACTCATTCTTTCTAATTCTTGGATTTAGCAATAGACTTCCCACATTAATCGGAAAGACTAGTTGAAGCTCAATAACGACGATTGCTCTAAAAAGGGGTTTCTAGACAGTGCCAGCTTCAACCATAAGACAACTTAGGCCCCCGCCTAAGGCCTCCGGTAAAGTAAAGGCCTTATCTTGGGCAAACTAGTGCATCTTCTTTCCCACTCTTCTTACCCAATCCTAATCTCAAAGCATTGATATTACCCACTTCTCATCATAGAATTGATGCTTTGAGTCATAGTTTGGGATCCAAACAATGTGTCTGCATTCAAAGCTTGGCCTCTTCCCAACCCCCCGACCAATTTAGCTAGATAATTAGATTGCTACTTATTTATTATTATGAATATGTAGGATTAGTTTTCCATTGTTACTTGTTTACTATTACAAATATGTAGGATTACTTCTCCATTAGTTCAAGTGATGGGCAATAAGCTTTCAATTTTTTTGATGCATTTTCATGTAAAGAGATTACAATAAAATGGAAATTGAATCTATATTTTGTAAAAAAAATTATATAATTTGTAGAATAAATAAATACCATGACAAAATTGATGACGAGATAATAAAATCCTACCTACAAAGGATATGTTAGTTAAACTTAAATGCAAAAACTTTTTTCGTAATTTTGCACCCTAAAAAAATGTATTTTAAACAATTTAATTTTTTATTGTTTAAGAAGTTAACTAGTGTCATATATATTAATATATAAAATTTCAAGGACATTTTACGTCAATAATCCTAAGTTTTCCAAATATTACGTGAACAAACCCGATCCAAAACTATTTACACCAATTTTTTTGGACCAAAATACCCTTGGATAAACTAAAAAACTACAATAATTCCAATGTAAAGTCAAACAGTCAAAATATCTACTTTTTTCACATTTTTTTTTTATTTTAACGTCACACCAAATCTTTTTATATATATATTTTTTATTTTCTTATAAATATTAAATAAATATTTTTTTATTTTCTTATAAATTTTAAAATATTAAAAATTTTATTAAATTAAATAAACAATTTTCATTGTATACTAAAAGTATTAAAATATTAAATAAAGATTTTTTAAAAAATTTCTTATAAAGAATTTTTATTTTTTTATTTTCTTTAAAATATTAAAATATTAAATAAATAATTTTTTATAATATTATTAGGGCAATTTCCATGAATAATCCTAAGTTTCCAAAATATTACGCCTGGGAACTCGATCCAAAACTAATTACGCAAATATTTTTTTAGAACATAAATACCCTCCACTCATATGGGTATTTACAATTTGACCATTGAAATGGTCAAAATTTTTGTACGGATGAATTAAAAAAAATTGAAGAGTCACCAATAATAAACACAATCCCCAATTTTGTGTATAATCCCAAATCCCCAATAATACAAAGGATCGATCACCAAAATTACAAATAATCACCAATCCCCAATATTACTAAGAATACTCAATAGAGTAGACAAGATTTGATTGATTTGATGTTCTTGGAAAGCGCAAACTGAATGAATGACATGCATGATGTTGACGTGACATAAAGTGGATTGAGAATTCTTAACAATATTGGTGATTATTAGATAAATTGGGGATTGTGGATTCTGTTTATTTTTTGGGATTATACATAAAATTGTGAATTCTGTACAAAAAATTCGGGAGACATTAAATGACCCGCATTAAATGCTGACGTGACATAAAGTGGGTTGAGGATTTTTAACAATATTGGTGATTATTAGATAAATTGGGGATCGGAGATTTTGTTTATTTTTGGGGATTGTACATAAAATTGGGGATCCTGTACAAAAAATTCAGGGGACATTGAATGACTAGCATTAAATGTTGACGTGACATAAAGTGGATTGAGGATTCTTAACAATATTGGTGATTATTATATAAATTGGGAATTGAGGACTCTGTTTATTTTTGGGGATTATACATAAAATTGGGGATTCTGTACAAATTTGTCAAACTTCAATTTTAAGGGTAATTTCGTCTAAAAAAACAGTAATAGGTATATATCCGTAATTAGTTTTGGATCAGGTTCGTAGGTGTAATATTTTGAAAACTTAGGATTATTCATGGAAATTGCCCATATTATTATAGTAGAATAATATTAAAATAATTATTAAATAATAAATTTAAATAAATTGATGTGACAATTTAAGATAGAAAATGATGGATAAGAGACATGATGTGACAACACATGGAATTAGAGCTTGGGGATTGTGTGTAAAATTGGGGATGGGGGATTGTATATAAATTTGGGGATTATGTGTTATACAATATTTATAATAAAATATTAAAAGGGGTTAAAGAATGGGGCATTTTACATCAATAATCCTAAGATTTCAAAATATTACGTAAATGAACTCGATCTAAAGATAATTACGAAGATGAACTTATCACTAATGTTTTTATACCAAAATACCCTTCAAATGGTCAAAATTTTAATTTAATTTTTAATTTTGCACATAATCTCCAATTTTACACGAAATCCTTAATTTTACACAGAATCTCCAATATTACACAGAATCCCCAATTTTTTACTGAATCCCCAATTTTACACATAATTCTCAATTTCTAATTTAACACAGAATCCTCAAACCCCAATTTTACACATAATTCTCAATTCCCAATTTAATACAGAATCCCCAATCCCCAATTTTATACAGAATCCCCAGATTTACACATTATCCCCAATCCTCAACACATCAAATCAATATTTAATGTCTATCATTTCATATGGGTTTGGAGTTGAGGATTAGGGATTCATAGTAAAATTGGGGATTTCGTGTTAACTTGGGGATTGAGGATACTTTGTTAAATTAGGGATTCTGTTCATTTCTGGGGATTGGGGATTATATATTAAATTGGGGATTCAGTGCAATATTGGGGATTGTTAACAAAATTTTTGAAAGTTTTTTTTTTTTTTTACTTTTGACCGTTAACTTGGTTAAATGGTTATTATTTTATCTACATAAGGGTATTTTGGTCCAAAAAAAATATTTACGTAATTATCTTTAGATCGGGTTCGTTCATTTGAAAACTTAGGATTATTGACGTAAAATCTCGTAAAGAATGACATGCATTAAATGTTGATTTGACTTGTTGGAGTTGGGGGACTATGTATAAAATTAGGGATTCTTCACAAAATTGGGGATTGGGGATTATGTATAAAATTAGGGATTATGTGTAAAATTAAAAGTCAAAATCAAATTTTGATCGTTAAAATGGTATTTTGGTCCAAAAATACAGTATTAGCTTCATTTACGTAATTAGTTTTGGATCGAGTTCGTTCATGTAATATTCAAAAAACTTAGGAATATAAACATAAAATGCCTAAATATCAAAGAAACCTCACTTGAATTTTTCTCTTTATTCCTCAAATTAGATTTAGCTGACCCTATTTCTAGGCAACACAAGGGAGGAGGCTTGTTATGGGGATGAGAATGGGAACTGAAATGGAGGTTTTGTAATTGTTCACACCAAAAATCGCCATTTTTGTAAAATGTTCACGTGTCTATTTTTGGGCAAAAATATGTGGGTAAATGCCTTGTGGCTTCAATCCAACTTTGTTGAATGATTTTGATGATAACAAACATTGTTCTATGTATATTTAATTGTGCATATGAATACCTTGTTATACACTCATGCTTAATTGTCAAACCTTATTGAGTGTTTATTTGGCTAACCAGTTGAGTGATTGACATTACCCTAGTTTTTGTATATCCATTTTAGTATATGTATTTATAAGAACGAGATTCAAGTTGTCAATGAAGAAGGCTCAAGCCATCATGAAGATAAAGCTCATGCACTATAATGAACCTTATGTGGATATGTATATGTTGTATATTCACTAAGGACCATGAAGAGAGCCATTGCATTGAAGCAATCCATTCATGAAGCCAAGCACAAGCCTAGCACAAGTCAAGCTCAAGTGTTGAAGATCCCTTATGAAGATCCCTTATGAAGATGTTGATTTCTTTCTTGTGTGAGAGTGCTTATGATTTATTATGTAAATATCTCTATAAGATGAACTACATTGGCTCAATTGACTATGACTTAAAGACCATAGGTTTTAACTTTGGAAAATCACATTTTGGTCAAAAATTGATTCAACCTCATAGTGGGCTATATGGACTCAAAATTCAAAATGTTTTACACTTATTGTTTTGGCTTACATATATTTGGAAAACATTTTAAACTAAGTTAAAAATATCTTTGAACACTTAGTTAATTAGTCCATATGTTAAAGTTGATTTAGACTCAAAGAAATCTCATTTATTGGCTTTACAACATAGCTAGTCGACTAAACTAGTTATCCTAGTCGACTAAGTATGATGTCTAAAGTAAGTTATTGAGAATTCTGTTTCTAGTTGACTAACACATGAACTAGTCGACTAACTGGTCTTCTAGTCGACTAACTCTTGAGTGCCAGTCGACTAATCGAAAGTCAGTAGCTTAGTTATTAAGAAACAGCTTGCTAGTCGACTAACCCCCTATTCTAGTTGACTAATCGATCCCGGAAAATTTTCTAAAGTGTATTTTTAAGTTTTCAGTCGACTAAACATTTTGTCCTAATCGACTAAGCAAACCCAGAAAATGTTTCAAAATAATATTCATGGCCTAGTCGACTAACCCCTTAGTCCTAGTCGACTAACCGTGCCCGGGAAGTTAAAATTATTTGAAAACATGCTCTTTCTAGTCGACTAACCACTTTTGTCTTAGTCGACTAACTATGCTTTACTGCTCATAACGGCTCCATTTTGTTTCTAAACGACCATATTCTTTTATGTACCTATTTATACTCATTGTATGAGTCCTGAATCAACTAATGATCACACTCAAACATATACCAATCTAGTATTCATAATTTTGTGTGATGTTAGTCAATTGATTCATCATTCTCTCTTGAAGCCAAATCAGTTCATATCTTTGAGAGATATTAGTGTGAGCTTTATCTATTACAAATCAGCTTATTGAAGCACTTATTGTATTTGTTCACTCTATTCATTTGTAATCTTGTGTGAAGAAGGG
>JAESVK010000686.1:88341-105811 GCA_017140935.1 Hamamelis virginiana | reverse complement strand
GATTGGTTTGGTTCATATAATGAGAGTATAGATTGACCAAACCGACCGATATACACTCCTACTATTTGCAAAATGAATGCTTGTTTGATTGTAGTTGTATGAATTAGCTCAATTGGAACTTATTTTGGAAATTAGTACTTGGTAGTGTGGATTACTTCATGCATAATAGGTTTTTATTTGAAAATTACTAGTGGTTGATTTTGGGTGACACAATTTTCAAATTACTTCATGCATAATAGATTCCAATTAGTAGTGGTTGATTTTGAATGACATAACTTTCAAATTACTCCATACATAGTAGGTTCCAATTACTAGTGGTTCATTTTGGGTGACACAATTTTCAAATTACTTCATGCATATCAGGTTTCACATTGTTAGTAGTTGGGTTGCGTCTGGTGCTCAAATTAGCATTTACTCAAGTGTTTTCTACTATGCCGATTTAATGAATGATGAATCAAGTTTATTTTGAAACCGATTTTTGTGCTCTGTAATTTGATTTTTTCCTATTAAGCCTTAGCCAAATTTTCTTTCATGCATCCATTTAGTGGGATTGATCTACCCATTAGACATGTCAAGCTTTTCAATTTACAGTTAACAAACTGCTTGCGTTTAATACTTTAATTGAAGGATTAAATGTTTCATTTTATTCATTTTTTGCTTTCCTTTTCAATTCTTTTGTTCTGGGCAGTTAAAGATCTTTTACTGATTTGACCAAAAAACAGAGATTTTGTTCAGAACAAAACAATTTTATAATATTTTAATTTTATCCTTTTGGCCCAAGAAAAGAACTTTTCTGGTGATGCATTGAACTTTTCTGGGGGTGTCTAGCATTGCATTTGATAACACGTGAATATCGGGTGAAACCTTCATGACAGCAATGCCGTCCTCTTTTGGTCTGTTAGCGATATAAACCATGGTTTTGGAACAAATATCAGTTAGGGATGCTGAAACTATTGTGGGTTTAAATTGATAACTTTTGATGCTTGAAATCTAAAAAACTTTGATGCTTGAGATTATTGTGTTGTCGGATGGTGGGTTTAAACTCAAATTTTGATGCTTAAGCTCATTTGGAATATTTTGATGTGAAGATGGAGAGATAGTAGACTAATGTGATGTGGTAACGTTAATAGAGTTAACAGTGGTTTTTAGTTCCAAAACGACATCTCAAGTTGTGTTTTGAATCTTAGCCTTTAGGTCACCTCAAATGCATGCGTGTCACAAATCCAAGGGCTGCTCACTACCTAGAGAGCAAAGGGTTGCTCACCAACAAATCCGGACGGGTAAGGAGGTTGTTGTTTAGTGTGAAACAAAAAGTTTGTTTTTTTAATTGCTGAGTATGCATCTGTTGGGGGCCTTTTTTAAAGTAAATTTTGGGGGCTCTAGGCCTAGGCCTATACGGCCTATGCCCAAGAATGGTACTAAGCGCAAACTCGCATAATACGCCGTATTTATTAATAAAGTTTTATTTAATAAATTATAATTGTATAAAATAAGTATTTTGATCTTTTGATCTTAATTATATCTATAAGGTTATAATATATATTTTAATAAATAATAATGATTAAAACTATTAAATAGATTGGAGAAAATTAATTTAGATGTATATTATTCAAAAACTAAAAATTTTAAAATACCACAAAAAAATAAAAAGTAAAATGGAACCAATTTTTTAAATAAAAATAAAATATAATTAAGAAAAAAGAGAGGGAGAAGTAGATGAGATCCACAATAAAAAAAAAAAAAGAATTTTTTTTTTAAGAAAAATGCTATCACCTATTTTATTAGTTGACATTTGATGTGTGGTTCACATCAATAAATATAATATTTTCATTTTTTTTTTCAAGATCATAAAGGCTATTAATCCATGTGAGTGTTTGGAAAAAGGTGGTGAAATAACATTACTCAAAAATTAATTAAGGAAATAGAAAGGAAACTTATATGCATCCGGATCCGGTGCTTGATCTTTGCTTGGGGGGATCCAGCAGAGGATTCATGCTTGACTTTACTTGACTTTAAACAGGATGAAAACACGTACAAATAAGAAGATCTAATGGCTAAGAATCCACACAGTAGAAAAACGACACCCATAAGGTGCGTTCCAATAGCGCAGCAAATCACCCTTGACCGCACCCTCCTTTTTTTTTTTTTTTTTTTTTTTTTTGGAGCACCCACAATGCCATATCGCTTCTTCCGTTTCCATTTTCATTTCCTGTTCTACAAGTTATTTTCATGTTCTTCTTCACTCTCTATCCTCTCCCTCTTCATCATATATGAAGATACCTGAATACCTATTCTGAACTTACTCTCTATACCTATGATTAGTCGACTAGTGTTTATTTTCCTCTGAAATCAAACCTTTTACACATTTCTAAAAAATCTTGGTATTCTATTCAAGTATGAACATGTACATAAAATAAAGATGATAAGCACATTGGAAAAGAGTTATGCACCAATGCACATGGGAATTTGGGTTAAACCCATGTCAAAACCAGCAAAGTTGCTGGTTTCATTTTCTGCGCAAAAGCAGGATGATGAGTGGTTTGGGAGACATTGCCACCCCGTGCAACCAATTCTGAGTTAATATAAATGCTCTTTCAGCTAATGTTGTAGGCTATAAATGGCATTCTAGACTAGGGCATATAGGAAAAGAGAGATTGGCTAGACTGGCTAGAGAAAGCCTATTGGGTCTCTTCTTATGTACGTAAGCCCTATGTGTGAGCCCTGTTTAGTAGGAAATGCCTATAGGAAGCCTTTTGGGAGGGCACCTGGTGCATCATATCCATTAGAGATGGTTCAATATGATATTTACGACCTATGAATCTGAAAGCATGCCATGGCATCTCATATTTTCTCACTTTCATAGATCACTATTCATGCTTTAGTTATGTTTATATGATCTCCAATAATTTTGAGGCATTAGATTGCTTCAAACTCTTTATAACTAAAGTTGAGAATTAAAAAGAGAGGAATTTAAAAATCCTTTGAACTAATGCGGATTGTGAATATTTGTCTAATCAATATAAATAGTATAGCAAAACAAGAGGTTGTGCAAGTTTTGTCTATAATTGTTTTCATAGGTATGTGAAGCTTGGCCCTGAAGAAAACAAACCAACCTTTATAATATATTCTAAATGCACAAGGGTTGAGGACCTTGATGAGTTTGCTCGATCTTCTAAAGAACATTAATTTTATCTAGTTCTAGAGAATGGCTAGTTGCTACGAAGGATGAGATGAGTTCTATGGAACCAAGTCTAGAAGTTGGTAGATCATCTGCATTGGCGCAAGGCTATTGGAAACAAGTGGGTTTTCAAAGTCAAGCACAAAGTGGATTGATCGATAGTTAAGTATAAGGCTTGTATCATGGCAAAGGGCTATATCCAAAGAGAGGCTTTAGATTATCAAGAGACATTTTCCCTACTGTTGAGATTTACCTATATTCGCCCCATTTTAGCTATTGTTGCGCATTTAGATTTAGAGTTCTTTGAAATTAATGCAAAGATTACAATTTTCAATGGAAAACTAGAGGAGGAGTTCTATATAGATCAGCCTGTTTGTTGGCTTTGAGATCAAGGGACAAGCGTAAGTTTGATTTATGGCCTAAAGCAATCAGCTAGACAATGGTGTTTCAAGTTTCATCAAGCCATTATTACGATTGGTTTTGAAATAATAGAAGAAGAACACTATGTATATGTCAAAGAATTAGAGAAAGGTTTCCTTATTCTATCCATGTATGTTGATGGCATATTATTGGCTAAGGAATAATATGGAGATGATTATCGCTACTAAAGAGTGGTGGTTCTTTACTTTTGAGATAAAGAACATGGGCGAGGCAGAGTATGTGTTTGAAGTTAAGAGTGTTAGAGGATTACTCTAAGAGACTTCTTAGTTTGTTTCAAGAGATTTACATTTAAAAAAAAAAAAAAAAAATTCTTAAAAATTTCAAGAGATTCCTTCTGTGAGTGTAGTTGGTAGTTCGATGTACATTATATTGTGTACTCGACTGGATATATTCTTGAGTTGGTATGTTTAGTCGTTACTGTTGCTACACACATTTGCTATGCTCACCCCAACTCATTTTTTAGGCGGGTAGATGAAAAATTTTCCAATTTCTTTGAAATGTGGGATCCACTTTTAATAATTAAGGGAAATGGTGTTGCCACTAATAGTTGGTTAAATGGTTTATAGACGTGATTAGTTATCCTATTTAAAAAAGAGCTTTTCAAATGACTCCAATTTGATTTGCGAAAATTAAAGAGTGGTAAAATTTTTTTATGAAAGAAATGGACATTTGATTGGCTATATAATTTAAAAATGAAATAATAGCAATAAGGCAATAATAATAATTCCAAGATTAGCCATATATTAATTATCAGAAATGATCCATTCAGGTGGATGAAAATCAGCTAAGAGCTGAGAGGCATTGAATGAATTAACCACGACCGACTTTCATCCAACACCGCTCAGCTAAAAGACTTTCATTTAAATTAGCTATACATGACTAGATCATTTCTGTATTAATTATATAGCTTTAAATGAGCCCTATAGTCTAATTTATGCTATAAGATTCTGATATAAAAGGGAATTCAAATTGAATGAGAAGCTAATAATAATATTTTAAATTAGAAAATAAACTAGCCATAATTATACTATTTAATCTTCGTAAATCTTGTAAACATAGTCAGACTTCTTGTCAAGCACACCAAAAAGTAACAGAAAAGAAAAAAAAAGGAAAAGAATGTTATTGATTTCTCTTTTAAATTTAATTGATTGTTGATAATATTTTTGAAGTGTTTAAAGATATTATTTTATTTAATAATACGTAATAAATTAGTGATTAATTGTGAATTAGTAGTGAACTAAAAGAAACAAGACAACATATATTCTCTTATTTTTGGTCAAAGACATTTCACTGAAAACCTACTAGACTCGCATATTTTTGTGTTTGTGTTTTTTCCTATTTCTGTTTTTCCATTCACCTTTTCAATCAGTTTTTTGTTTTTATTAAACTAGATCATATCTGTACAATCCCGTCCCATATTTTACTATGCTTACAATAAGGAGGTTGAGAAGTAGAAATTATTTGGTGTGCTCTTAGACATATAAGACCCATCATGTGTCTGTTGCGTGATAGTGCTATGTATCTAGAAGATTATTGACATATAAGACCTATCATGTGTCTGTTGCGTGATAGTATTATGTGTCTAGAAGATTATATATAACCGGCACACTGGATATTTTTTCGTTGAGTAGGTATGCTATGTGATTTCTTCCCAACTTTCTTGCAGCATCAGATATGGAGCCAAAAACAGGGTCCACTTGCTTACCAGAAGGCTGTCTCTTTAGTCTTTAGGGGGGCCAACAGGAGGCAAAACAAGCCTGTTTCTCAGCATTTCCGAGTAAAATATGCTTTGGGACTGTATTGTCTCTTGTGGCTGCCTATGGCATCAATGTTCAGTACAATTTTATTATGGCAGAGAAGAAAAAATGGTGGTGTATGTATGTACTCAAGATACAGGTCACCATTGCTAGAAGCAATCAGCATGCAGTATGGAAAATAATTATTCATTACATTATCAAAAAATGAAAACATATAATAATCCGAAACAATAAATTAGTAATCAATCCCCTCCATATCATTACATGTAGCTGATTCGTCCTTCTATGAAACAAAATAACAGGGATGGTAGATGTAAACAATCTGTTAAATTAGCTTGAACAGATAAAATTGGAGCTTGCCTCTCCTTGAAAGAGTAAAGCCTTGTACTAAAGTTGCAGACTCGCAGTTGAGGGCACCATTGCTCGGTTATATTGACCAAATTCCAAACATTACTTTGACTAAATCTCGAATGTGAATGACCTGAACCTGAATTGTCTCTGCTGATGAACCTTCCTCTAATCGAACTTCCAGCCCAGTTCATCAAAATCCATATTTTGCAGTTTTTTTATTATACACACCACATGCAGTGAAAATGCATGCCAAGTAGAGAAGTAAAGAGGTATGTTGATATGATGGGCATACTCCGACGAGTGTTGATGGAATAAACCGTAAAATGATGAACAGGAAAGGTTTTGTCCCTGTAACATGCTATGTTTGGTCCAACTATCAGTCACAAATATATGCTTGCATACCTTGATGCTCATATGCATCATTTCGGTGGATTGTCTTCTTCCAATAAAAAATGGATTATAGACCTGACCACCTCATTATCAACAACAGTTGCCTTCTGAGAAACAAAGGAAAATATTATGCATCATTCCAGGGTCACAAATTTAATCAATTCCATTGATAACAAGAGACTGAGAAATGAAAATATTAATATTTGGCTATCATATATAATGGAAATAGAAAACAACATATATTATCTTGATATTGGCTGACATAAGACACTTCCAATTAACAGCTTAGACAGTTTACTGTTCAAGGAAAAAAGAAAGCAAAACAAAAGGAAAAGTTTTCCTCAGAATGGTACTGGGCATAATATGGTGCAAAACTAACAAGTATACCAGCAGTGCTCCACTACAACTCACGGTTTGATGTACTTCTGGGGTGTAATGTTACAGAAATCTATCATCCAACTTAAATTGAAGGGACAGCAAAAAAATACGGAGTATAAATTTTAAGGTGAAGAATTTGGCTCAAGATACAATAACCTTGTGAGGTTCCCAGATGAGGGTGTTGAGATAGATTAGTGAAAAAATTAGGGCACATTTGATAAGTTGAGTAGCCTCAATAGGTGTTAAGATAAAGGACAACTGGTTAGATAGTTTGGACATGTAGAAAGAACATCACCAATGGTGCCAATTAGGTTATATATATATATACATTTTAAAAGATTTTTATTTTTATATTTTATGGAAGAGATATAAGGTCAGGGTTAAAGGATCTAAAATAGAGAATGCGAAAGATCATTATGAACTCCTCAGAGAGATATAGATAATAGATTAGGATTTCAATCTTATCTCTCATCTTTGAACTGTTTAGAGGTATGTAAAAGAGATAAGGATCAATATAGCAACTCTATGTATAGAGGTTAGATATCTCTAAAAGGGCTACTATCATTTTTGAGGATTGAAATCTAATGCATATCATCTCTGTAAATATAGGCCTCTATGGCCAAACCACGAAAATATTGTGTGTTCTCATTTTATCTCTCTTTCTTATATTTTATGCAATATTTTTTTATCTTTAATATATCTATTTAAGATGGTATTTGAGCAGGTTGATAATAAGAACCTCACAAAATCTTCTCTCTCTCTCTCTCTCTCTCTCTCTTCTTTTGTCTAAAATATATATACATAGGGAGCTTTTACAGTACCGTACCGTACCGAACATGCTTTCAAAGCAATACCTCGAGCTCTTGAAGGTGGTACTTCAAACAAAGAAGTACCACTTTCGAAAGATCGAGGTACCACTTCGAAAGCATTTTGATACGGTACCTAGAGGTACCGTAAAATCCCGTATATATATCACACCGTAAAATCCCATATATATATCACACATGTTTGCTTCACAATGACTTTGTCTCACCAATTGTTGCAGTCAAGGAGGCATGTTTTCTAGTTTTCAGAAGGAATTCTATTATCAAATTATGTTGTTCATTCCCATTTTTTGTCTAGAGTTGTTTTTAGTGCTTTCAAGCATGTTTACTGGTCTTTAGACCATATCTTGCATTCACGTGTGCAGATCACATATTTTGCTATTGTAGACTATTTTTACCATATCCCAAATAGAGCACATATAGAGCTGTGCAATTTTCTCGGCAACATCGAAAGTGATAGGTTTTCTCTTATACATACTCTTAATAGTTCAAACACTAGAGATAAGATTGAAATCCAAATCTATTATCTATATCTCTATTGTGCAATACAGAGAATAGTAAGTAATTTTCAATCAATATAAGCCTACAACTTGATCTGCAAAAGAAAATAAAATTTGTCTTTTGAAATTGGAGTCTCTATTTGAGTTTGCCAAGAAAATTACATTGCTTTATTTGGCATGTGATGAATTAGTATGCAGGCGCGAAATACGTGACTGAGAATATGTGATCTAAATACCAGCGAATGTGCTTTGAAAACACCAACCAACTTTGAGACAAAAAAGGCAACGAATAATGGAATGTGATGAAGAAAATCCCCAAAATAATAGTCCAATAGAAAAGATGCCTCATTTATTGCAACAATCCTTGAGACAGTTGTTTGCTACACTTACAAGGCAAGATGTTAGGAAAGATGCATGCATGAGTTTGTTTTTTTGTTTTTTTTGTTTTTTGTTTTTGATACCATCCTTATGGTCAACATCCCTATGGTCAACATGTTTTGATACCATCTTAAATATTTATATATTTTGTAAAACATAAGAAAGAGAGATCAAATGAGAACACACAATAATGTGGTTCGTCCGTGGGAGCCTATGTTCATGGGAGAAACATGACATTCACTGTATTCCTTAGCTCTTTTTATTTTTATTTTTTCTAATTAAATTTTTTCAGGTACAAATGGGATTAAGAAATAAACTGAGGGAAGGCCACCCACCCCAAATAGGTCTTAAAACAAGAGTGACTTCAAGCCATTCGGAGGATTTGTAAGAACTAGATAGGGAGGGGGCGGGGAGGGGAAGGTTTCTTTGCACAAGCATCTACATAGAATTTTCTTCTCTAAAGGAGGGAGTAATGCCATAATCCCAATCTTTGTTAACCATGTCCTACTAGTCTTGGATGACGGTTCCATATATATGTTTAATGTCAGGGCCTTGGCAAATAAAGATGAAGCTAGCCATGGTGAGAGAATTGGGGGAGAGGCTAACTCCCCGAAATTTTTAATTTTAATTTTATACCTTATTGACTCTTTGAAATTTTCAATTTGTCTCCCCCAAAGTTTTTTTACGACCTTTATTTTAATTTGCTAGCCCCCCCAATTTTTTATATTATTTTTCCCTCCCTATAAAAGCCTTAACCCTACCCCTAATATCTCATTTCCCTCCTTTCTAGTTGCACCTCTCTATCCTTCTCTCTCCCTTCGCTGAAAAGTTGACCAATCAGCCATCCTACTTCCTGCAAAAGCATTTTTCAATTTTTTGAATTAGGATAAAGTACTAAAAATCAACTAAAGTTCACCTCCCCCAAACTAGATTCCTAGGAGATTAATAGCTACTTCATCATCAAGCTCCCGGATGATTTTGTGACATCCTTTATCATAAGCCAAAAGTAGGCTTTATCTCACCCAAAAAGCTCCACGACTATAATTGAGCAGTCTCCTAAGTAACATTAGAACCTTGCTAGCCAATTACCCGCTTGATCCCTTAAAGTCCACTTGATCCATCTTTAATATTTGGGAGGGAACTGCCATTACTATTGATTTTGATCCAATACAGGTGAGGGAAAGTCCCCAAAACATGTGCCAACATCCTTAGATTGGTTGTAGTAGCCAGAGATGTCAATAGTTTTCCGGACTTCATACCATAGGGTTGTAATGGGCTAACGATTGCAGTTAAAGACCCTTTTATTCCATTTTTGCAAGAGAAAATCATGTGACCACAAAGAAGGTGTTCCCACTGGGTGTCGTGCATAGGGAAATCATTAATAGAGCGTACATTAGTTATGATCCACTCACCCAGGTCCCCATCAAGGCAATTCCTCGTTGATTGCGTTATGTTCAAGGCACTTCACATCAGAACTTGTTATCTTCTTCCATTTCTTTAGATCTTTTCGGTTTTTCTGATGCTAACCGGACAGGTGATGTCATGTATCATAAATCCACCACTAGTTTCTGTGTTTTTCTAGGTGAATCTTATTACCTAGAAATGCAAGAAGAGGACTGTGTTACTCGTTTTAGTGTTGAGGCTGAATATCGTGCTATGGCTACTACTACCTCAGAAATAGTTTGGTTGAGGAGGTTACTTACTAATCTAGGGGTTTCTCTTTTTGCTCCTACTCCTATATATTGTGACAAAAAGAGCGCTATTTAGATTGCACACAACTCTCTTTTCCATTAACGGACCAACCACATTGAGATTGATTGTCATTTTGAGTGCCACCATCTTTAGCTTGGAACTATTTATTTTCCTTTTATTTATTTTAATATGCAGTTCGCTAACTTTTTCACTAAGTCTCACACCATTATGCATTTTTGCTTTCCCCTTGACAAACTCTTGATGCTTCGTGTTGTCACATCATAAGTTTTAAGGGGGAGGGAGGGGGGGGCGCGGGATGTTAATATAACTTGGTATTTATTATATTTCATTAAGGGCAGTTTAGATTTTTTCGTCTCATAGGTTCTTTATTATTTTTCTTTGTAACCTATTTTATTATTATTGAATAGCGAACCATATGTCTCCTTTTATGTTTGCCTTCTTCTTTTGCATAGTTTTGACCTAGATTTATAGCCCTCACGTGTAGGCCCAAACAAGACCTAAGCATGTGGAGGTACGGACCCAAGAACAACAAACGGACCTAACAAACCCAAGAACAATAGGTTCTAATACCATGTTAGAACACCGCTTGACCTTAAAAGCTCAAGCTATTAAGTGGATGGCCCAAACAGGTTTATGAAGCTATATCAAGCCCTTTATTTGGGTGATGTGGGATTTCAACTAGTCTTCCCCTATGTTACATGAACTCGGGTGCGAATATGTGTCTAGAAGTCGGATTCGTTGGACTTCCAAATTTTAGAATACGGGGACTCGCTAATAAAGGATCCAAAATTTGGATACGGATTCGTGGACATGTTATACAAAAGATAACATTTTTCAAAGAGTTCTAGCATATTTAGGACAAGTTTTTAAGTTTTAACCTAATACTCTTTTCGGCATTAAGTAAATTGTAAAGATATTTTTATCAGGTGTTTTTTTTAACTTATATTCAATATTCAATTGTTTTTTTCCAACTTTCTTCATTTTATTCAAACTATTTATTAGTTATATTTTTTAGCATTTTAGTTTAATTTTATTTGAAATATTTAAAACTATTTTTTTAAAATTTTATTGTAATTTTTTAAATATTATATGAATTTTTATTAATTTCTAACATATTTTCATATTTTAAATAATCTTTATAATAATTTATTAAAATGATAAAAATAATTTAAAAATAAAATAAAATAAATTAAAATATAAAAATAATTTTATTAATTTTTGAAGAACTTTGACTTTTCAAAAAGTTAAGAGTTTAAGAGTGCTTTAAGTCCTTTGTAGGACTTTATAGGAAACAAAAAACAAAAAAAAATGTTGTTGGCCCAGCAAGCAACCACGAGTATCCTTTAATATATATATATATATATATATATATAGAAAAATGTTCTAGTGAGCATTTGCTGACTTTAAGATAAAGTAAGCAAAGAACACAAACCCTTGGATTGGAATATTGAGATGAATCTTCCATTAAGTGAATGGGAATCCAAGGGCTTGTGTTATTTGCTGACTAGATCACTTATATATATATATATAGATTAGGGGTGCAACTCGTATTGGATCGGACTGGATTGAGGGTAAATGAAGACGAATTAGAACTAACTCGGATTAGGCTTTCAAGGACCATGACCAATCCTAATTGAATCTGGACCAATCCTAATTCAATTTCGGATTGGACCGGATTGGACCACGGTTCTCCATTAAAAGAAAAATGAAATAAAATTTTAAAAACTCCCTAATATTCAATTCAATTATAGCTACATAAGGACTTGATTTTTTTCCTGTTATAACAAGTAATAATGTGACTTGATTTTTTTCCTGTTATAACAAGTAATAATGTAAAATTCATACTTCTACATAATTAAACAATTGAACAAAATAACAACTAAGTATTAACCATTATGTAAAGTAACAACAAATAAAATAAAAAAAATAAAAAAAAATTTAGTCCAGTAATGCAAAATAAACTCCCAAAAGAAGAAAAAAAATTTATACAAGAAAACAAAAAAAAAAACCATAGTAATTAAAAATTCTACTATTTCATAAAATATCATAGTATAATAATTTTTCATAGTGACATTTTTTAAAAAACCAACCATTGGATCACTATGATTTTTGGCAGACATGACATACATAAGTAGGGAATTGAATTCGGACTTCAGATTAGACCGGTTTCCAAAAGGCTAAATCTAAGGACTAGTAAGAATTGAATTCGGACTGAAGAATTGGAACCAAGACCAATCCGAATACAATTCGGATAGGTTTTGATCCGATCCAAATTGACCAGATCGGACTGATTTCCGGTTTGACCCGTTCCGAGTTGGAGCCCTACCCCTAACACACACACACACACACACACACACACACACACACAACGAAGAGGGGCTGACCAGTTAACAGTCATGCGGGCCTCACCGGTGACCTGCGACAGTGACGGCAGTACGATCAGCAGCGGACCGGCAACTCACCGGAGACTTCATGAGCTCTCTCTCTCTCTCTCTCTCTCTCTCTCCATGGCTCTCTTCTTCTCTCTTCTTTTGATTCTTGATTAAAGTCCTCAAATTTGAAAAGATGCATAAACATTTCCCTTTGATGGTAGCCGTATCCCACGCATAGAAAAAGAATCTGACACGGATCCCATACCGGTGTCCGTGTCGTGTCGACACGGATACGGTGGGGTTAAAGGGCGAGTCCGTGTATTAGAGGTCTTCCCAATGCAATGTTGTCCGAAGAAAAAAACCATCTAGCCCAACGGCCATAGTGCCAATTGGGGCTGATTTATTTGGCGTGGGGCTCCATCGATTAGGGGGGCTATTTGATTGTCTAAGGTAGGGTCTAAATGCATGACACCCACCTCAAAAAATGTGATGCATAGCACGAGTAAAATAATTGAAGGACACATTTGTAGCAGCTGGAGATTCAAATTGCTGAGTGATTTATCACTAAAAATTTACGAGACAAATACAAATTACATGAGATGCTGAGGAGTGATGAAAAACTGAGGGTACCTCTGGCTTTCTGATCAGTTCCTTTAAAACAGAATGGAGAGTTAAACGGAGTTCTTTGAACAAGACAGCAGTTTGGGCTGCTGCTGCCAGTTTTAACCATCCATCTATAGTGACCAGCCCAGTCTGCAAGTGCAAAATATCACCATTATCAGAATGGAAGAGCAGTAAATAACAAAGGGACCATCAGATATATTCAAGATCCCTTGTACAGTTAGTTGATATTGTCTGATTTTTATCAGACATCAGAATGATATATAACAATGCTACTTATGCATATCTCACGTATGATTTATCCGCTATGGCCAATAAATGTGATGCAATAGAACCACACAAACATTAATGGAACAACTCATTCAAATTTTTTCCCCTTTCCCTTTTAGATTAGAGCAAATCATGCTCGCAATTTCTCATCTAATGAAGACATCATGAATCTTCATTCAGATAACCCGATTAAATTTCCTCAGTAGGTTAGAAACATCTAAACCAATTCATTTAGTTGAAAGAGCAGCATTTGGCATTCCTACTACTTGCACCAACAAAATCTTTGGGTCCATACACAATAATAATGAGAATACAGTCTTTTGCCAAAGGCATAAATAAAATCGAAGAGACATAAAATTCCTAAAGATTTTGTAAGATAATTAGTGGCATGTACAATAACATTGGGCACACTTTTTTCACTGAAGGAACCCAGATAAAAAAGATACCTGATGCTGAACATTGATGGAGCCACCAAAAAGTAAAATAGAGTATGGAGAAATGATGGTAGTATCTCGCAGAAATACTTTATTGGTTTCAACCTGAAAATAAGGAAATTAAAGAGACATTCAAGCCTGGTTAATTAGATAGGTAGAAAGAAACAATATTGATATCACAATTGAAAGTCTTAACCATCCTAATTGCAATAGATCCACCAATGTCAAAAACAATGCCCCACAAACATGTTTTAGATCGAAGAAAACATCTCTCTCTCTCTCTCTCTCTCTCTCTCTCAATATTATTTCTACTTCAAGCGGATAATTTATTTATATTTTTGCTATAAGAGCTCATGGTCATGCTCCATTAAGTTTCTGAATTTTTAAGTCTCAGATTATTTGATGATCAAGTACAAATTGATATGAATTTTAGTGGCCATGATTTGAGTAAAAGAAAATTAGGAAAAAGAATAGTAATCAACTCTGTTATGAATACACAGTTAAAATTTATAAGATACAAAATCCCAAACTAATGTAAGTGCAACACAATGTCAAACTAATATTAGAACTGATGCAGCCGTGCATCTCACTTGTTGCTACTGTTTGCTTACTGCCGCTGATCTTATTTGTTGCTACTGTTTGCTTGCTACTGCTGCTGCTAGTTATTATACTTATAATTACATCTTATAGAACTGTTTTACCCTTTTATTTGTCTTCTAAAATTGGTGACAGACCTATAGTTTTAACTTTTCTTCAAGTTAGTTAGCTGGAACTTCTAGAAACATATAAATACTAGTTTGTTAGGAGATTCTTTTCTGCTTGATGTATTTTCTTTTGAGAACAGATCTGGAATAGGTGGCATTCCTCTGTTTTCCTTCAATTTCTGTAATTCGAGCTTTGTTCCTTCAAGGATAGTGCAAATTTCATCATTTTTCTCTTAGTATGTGATTACCATAATTTGGTATCCATTCCCATTGAGAACAATTTCATAATTGGATCTACAAATGTGAAGAATTGAATGTTAAAAAAGAACAAGAACTGAAGTAAATCCTTGAGTTAAAGGTGTGAACCTTTTCCAGGAAGACGAGGAATGGATACCGAAAAGCTTTTAAGTTACTGTTAATAGAAGAAGGGTGTATGTGAACTTCTCTTCTTCCATCATACCAGACTGGACGACCCCTTGTTGCAGGACCGGCAGACTGTTTAATGCAACCAAGAGATACTCCAGCAATACCTTGTTCAGTGGCTGCCACATTGGGGTATAAACCTGCACATAATATTGCCTGCAAGAGAACTTTGAGGATCTACGTCTAGACAAGTGCAAATGATATGAAATTCAGAATGAAAGTAGATAGCAGATACATTTTTCAAGTTGTCATCGTTGCATAGTACATACAATGGTTCACCACTTAACTAGCAAGTGAGCCATGGTGGAGCATTTATCCTGTCAATGTTGTTAAGGTGAATTGCCTGTGCTTAGTGACAAATGTGATCAGAGGTCACATTCATGTGAAGGATAAAAAAACAAAATGAATACTGTTTCCACAAAGTTCACGACAATTATACTAAAAGCTCCAAATAATAGTTTAACTAAAAAAGAAAAAAAACATAAAAAAAGAATTCATAATTGCGACATCTTGACAGCATTAAATAAGTTCATAGAAATTTTATATGAATTGCAACAGGAATTCAGTCATATCCCCCATTCTGTCAACTTCCAGAATTCGGTTAAGGGTAAAATTGTGATTTTATGTCAAGTGATGTGCTAATATACAAATTCAATACACGAATGCATTATGGTATTAAAATGAAAGCATTAATGTTTCCACTCTGCAACAAACATGTTGAGTCCTAAACCAAGGATGTATGTATGAATAGAGGTCTAGTCCTTGCAAATAACACTAAATTTTTCTTACGAAAGTCAAAAATTGATGCCAAAGAAAAATATACTCTAAACAGGGAACATGACATCAGTAATGTCCAACATCTCTGTTTCCCGGTATGACATAAGAGTTACCAAATTCATGACAATTTGATGCATAAACTTAAAGAGAATAAACAAAGAAACTTAATAAAACCAAAAGCCATATTGGCCTCACCTTCACAATTGAAGAATGATGTGAATACATATTGAATGGTTGGGATGTATCAGAAAGCCAACTGTCAAGATTCTCTTTCTTTTTCCCCCCAATCTGAATCAAGAAAGTACATTCTTATAAAAATCCCAACATGAAAAATGAAGAAAACCTCAATTTTTGGGGCATAAGATTTTAGAAGATGGGAGCTTGTAGGGAAAATTCCATGGGAGACGATGCAGTTGAGTGGAAACACCATGATTGAATTAATTATTATTCCATTTATTCATATGAATGCAAATTTAGCTAGAATCAGAAACAACTTAGCATCCAATAGTAATATGCTGCAACCTTCCTGTAATAGCATTCAATACTTATGCTACTCATAAGTAAGCATTTATCAAGGGAACATGCACATACATTAATGATATAACACAAAACAGGTATTATATAAACATTAATTCAGATATTACTATGGAGTTGATGATGGGTGAAAGCTATGTTATATGGACTTAGGTACAGGTACCAGGTGCCGGTGCGTGTCTTGGAGTCAGATTCATCAAATTCTCAAACTTCAGGATATAAGGACTTGGCAAAAGAAAAGAAAAAGAAGCGAATCCAAGAATTGAGTTCAGATAAGTGGATACATACAATATATATATTATATAAAGTAAATATAACGAGGAGTTATAACCCAATAAATAAATGATAAGTAAATATGAAAACATTTGGACATTATGGGGGTTAAAAATAAAAATAAAAATGTGAGAGGACTAAACTGATAAAAATATAAACTAAAACGGGGGAGTGGGTTTCTTTCGAGAGAAACCCTAGAGCTATGACTCTATGAGACCGTGAGAGGTCTCCTCCTTTGGTGGCATCTCCAACCCCCCCCCCCCAAATAAAAAAGGAGAAAAAATGAAAAATTCAACGCCTAGCATCCCTCTGTTAACACCTCTAACCCCTTCGGGCCCCACTCCAACAATGAGGTACTCTCTCTCTTTCTCTCTCCAATCATGTCCAACTGCTTAGGTGACGTATTTGGCACAGATCTCATACTTGTACCAGTGTAGTGTTGTGTTAACAGTTAACACAGGTACCTTGGGGTAAGCTGTCTGTTGGAAAATCAGAAAGATATTCTGCATATTGTATAGCTATAAATTAGGCAGCTGTAAATTAGGTAGTAAATTAGTCAATGATTATAAATTAGGAATGTATCTTTATTAGGTAAACTAATATTCTGCAGTTATTCTTTTCCTAGTTTAGATATCTTGTAATTCCTATAAAGTAGGAATTAATGTAAGTCAAAAAAATATATTCAATGAATGTGAACATCATTCCCAAAACTATTCTCTCCATTTTCACTACGATTCTCTTCATTTTCACTGTCAAATCGTGTTATAAATTTATAATAGGGTGAATTCTTTTTTCTTTTTTCCTTGTTTTTTTTTTTTTTCAAGTATTGACTTTATATATAAATAAAGAGCCAAAAAAATAGCCCCTGCACATGCAGTATATAATAAGAAAGGGGAAAAAACACAATTACAATGACAAAGAATTAATGAAATGATGAAAGTGCATCCGATATCCTAAATTTCTTGGGCCTTTCCAAGCAAAAATTTTACAAGCTACACTACACTAAATTTTAATTTCAAAATAGATTCTTCCACCCCTTCAAGTGTTCTCATATTCCTTTTCTTCTAAAGAATCCAAAAACTGAAAGTGGCACCACCTTTCAAACTGATAAAGAAGAGTGATTACAACTCCTACTTATGGGGCAAGACTTTC
>JAESVK010000686.1:62989-82163 GCA_017140935.1 Hamamelis virginiana | reverse complement strand
GTAGAATTACAATTGTTATTGTCTATGTTGATGATATAATTGTGACAGGGGACAATACTAAGGAGATTAGCAGACTAAAGATGCATTTGGCAGAAGAATTCGAAATCAAAGACTTAGGTGTCTTGCAGTATTTTCTAGGCATTGAAGTGGCTCGTTCAAAATAGGGAATCTATGTTTCACAAAGAAAGTATGTACTTGATCTTTTAACTGAAACAGGGATGTTAGCTTGCAAGCCTGTGGAGACTCCTATTGAACAAAATCACAGATTGGGCGAACAGACAGATAATAAACATGTTGACAGGAAAGATATCAGAGGATGGTTGGAAAGCTGATATGTTTGACTCATACACGGCCTGATATAGCCTATGCAGTGAGTGTTGTTAGTCAATTCATGCACGAGCCACGTAAGGTTCACATGCAGGCAGTAGAAAGGATACTCAGATACTTGAAATCAGCACCTGGGAATGGCCTTTTATTTTCAAAGCATGATCACTTTGCAATAGAGGCCTATACAGATGCAGATTGGGCAGGTTCTATTTCAGATCAGAGATCAACTACAGGGTATTGCACGTTTTTGGGTGGCAATCTAGTTACTTGGAGGAGTAAGAAGCAGTCAGTTGTAGCCAGGTCCAGTGCTGAAGTTGAATTCGGGGCTATGGCCCATGGTGTGTGAATTAATGTGGTTGAAAATCTTGTTAGAAGATTTGAGGATCACTTATAAGGGTCCCATGAAGCTTTATTGTGATAATAAGGCAACCATCAGTATTGCTCATAACCCTGTACAACATGATCGGACTAAACATGTTGAGATTGACAGACATTTCATCAAAGAGAAGTTGACTGAAGGTGTGATTTGTACTCCATATGTGAAAACGGAAGATCAACTTGCTGATTTTTTAACAAAGGGAGTTTCAAGTAGAGATTTCAACTCTAATCTTGTCAAGTTGGGAATCCGAGATATCTATTCTCCAGCTTGAGGGGGAGTGTTGACAGCTGTATATTTGATTGTATATAATTAGCTGTAATTAGTTGTTGACTTATTGTAATTGGCTAGTTATAGGCTTATACATAGGGATTGATTGATTTGCATATTTTTTGTTTCCTGATATGTAACTACCCGTGTACTATTTAAATTCTCCTTAGAGAGAAGAATAATATCATACTATTCCTTTATCTCTAGAGAAATCTTCACACTCATGGAACATAGAGTTGCGAGCAATCTGAATAGCACTTTGACCATCACTGTGGAGAGGTGTAGGACCAGAGGAGGAAACCCTTAAGTCAGCAAGAAGCCAGTGAAGCCAAACAATCTCATCTTTAGCTTGGGCCAATGCACAATATGCAGCCTCAACAGTAGCATAAGCAACCACAGTTTGCTTCTTGCTTTTCCAAGAACTAAGAGAATCTTCGAGAAAAACACAGAAGCCAAAAGTAGATTTGCGATCATTAACATCACCCGCCCAATCAGAGTCAGCGTTAGTACGGAGGTCCAGACTGGAAGAGGAGTAGAAGAATAAGCTCTGAAAAATGGTGCCACGAATATATCGAAAAACTTGCAATAGAACACCACAATGAGTCAATCGTGGAGCAGACACAAACTGATTGAATACATGAATGGAATAAGCAATATCAAGACGACTCAAAGTAAGATAAAGCAAACTGCCAACCAACTCTCGATAAAACGTAGGATCATCTAAAAACACCATCAATAGAAAAAAATTTTGCATTCAATTCCGTAGGGGTATCAACAACCTTAGTATCAGTGAGCTAAGCTGAGCACAATGAATGACTTCATTGACATATTTGGTTTGAGAGAGGAGATAACCGGTGGGAGAAGTAGCAACCTCAATACCCAAAAAATAACGGAGAGGGCCTAAATCTTTCATTTCAAACTCCTCAAACAAATAACGCTTCACTTCCTCAATAGTAGATGGACCAGAACCAGTAATGATCATGTTATTCACATATAAAATGAGAATCATGCTAGCAGAAGTATGATGAATAAACAAAACACTGGGAGTGAAACCATTCTGAGACACGACAGATTGAAAACGCTCATACCAAGCCCGGGGTGACTGCTTTAAACCATAGAGAGCAAGGCGAAGGCGACAAACCAAACCCCGAGAATAAAGAAGCCCAGGTGGAGGACGCATTACGCATATAAACTACCTCAAATAGAGAACCATTAACGAAGGCATTTTTGACATCAAGTTGAAACAGTTTCCATTTACGAACAACAGTCACCGAGATAAAGGTACGAATTGTAGTCAATTTGGCAATGGAAGCAAAGGTATCCACATAATCCATACCATATTCTTGAGTAAAGACCTTGGCAACCAACCTAGCTTTGTAATGCTTAAAAAAACCATTAAAATTAGTTTTCACCTGGTATACCCACTTGCAACCAATGAGATTTTTACTTGCAAGCAAAAGAACTAACTCCCAGGTACCAATCTTATAAAGAGCATCAAGTTCAGCTTGCAGAGCATTAATCTAACTAGGGTCAAAACAAGCTTCCTTATAAGATTGAGGCTCAAAGTAAGAATGAATAGAAGTATAAAAACTACGATAAGAACGTAAAATGTTTTAGAGAAATCAAGTCTTACCTGGGGCAATGAATATGCGAAGGATAACAAGGAGATGGCGGATTAGCATCCAAGGGAGCAGTTGGTAGAGCAATAAAGCTAGGTTCCAGAGAAGAAGTAGGTGGGGAAAACCGTCTAGAGTACACTAAAGGGAATGAGGGAAACTCAGAATGGGAGGGACCAGAAATGGTAGAAGGAAGAGAAGACAGGTCAGAAACAAATTCTGCAGAAGGAACAAAAGAGGGAAAGGATCGATAGAGATTAAGTCTTCCTTAGTGACATAAACAGATCGAGGAGGAATATTGAAGAAAGGAATGCGCTCAAGAAAAGTCACATGACGAGAAATATAAGATCATTTAGAGATGGGATCATAGCATCGGTACCCTTTTTGAGTGAGACTGTAACCCAAGAAGACACAAAGAGTGGAGCAAGCACTTGGTTTAGTACTATCATGTTTAGGGAGAAGAACAAAACAAGCACAACCAAACACCTGAAGTAAAGAGTAATTGGGAAAGTGACCAAAAAGTTTAGGGAGAAATACCATAAAAAAGAGTAGGAATACGGTTGATAAGATAAACAGTGGTAAGAATAGCTTCATCCCAAAAGACAGAAGGTACAAAGGAAGAAGAAAAAGCGAGCGGACAGTACCAAGGATATGATGATGTTATGTTCAGCAACCCCATTCTATGCAGAAGTATCAACAAAAGAAGAATGGTGAGCAATACCCAGGGTCAAAATAAAATCAGTAAATTCATTTAAATAATATTCAACCCCCAAATCAGAAAAAAGAATTTTGATAGAAGCATAAAACTGAGTTTGAATCATGGCATGAAATTCCTTAAAAATGATAAATAAATCAGATTTATGAGATAGAAAATAAACCAAACAGAATTTACTGTAGTCATCAATAAAAGAAACATAATATAAAGAATCACCCTAAGTTATAAAAGGGGAAGGACCCCACACATCAGTATGGACAGGAAAAAAAAGGAGAATAAAAAACAAAGTCAATTTTATCAGATGGAAAAGCTCTCATTTTTTGTAAGTTTGCACCCGCTACAATTTTGAATGTCACTAACAGACACTGGACCCAACCAACCTGACAAAACTAAACTCTTTGAATGATCCCCGGACACATGACCTAATCTAGAGCGCCACAAATAGAAATGAGAAGACTCATGACGGAATCTGGAGACTATTCACAACATATAGATCCCCAACTCTACATCCTGTCCCAATCTTCTTTTTTGATACTCGATCGTGAACAACACAATGGGAAGAAGAAAAAAAATACATCAAAACTAGAATTGGATAACTAGCTAATCGATAGTAGACTAACAGATAGCTTAGAATACATCAAGTATAGACAAAGTAGATACAGAACATAACCAACAGACTGAACAGACATATGAGACCCATTAGCAATTGCAATAGTGATAGGTAAAGAAGGAGATACACAGTGACTAAGTATACAAAGATGTGGAGTCATATAATGAGAGGAACTAGAATAAAAAATCCAAGTGGTGGAAGTTATACCTGATGGATCAGAACTACCCAAACTTGAATAGAGAGTGGATAGAATAGAAGCATGTGACTATGACTATGACGCTAACCAAGTTTGAAACTGCTCAAACATGGATGAAACTAAAGAGGTAGGTATTGTACTAGCAGGAGGTGCTGCAAAAACTGCTCGTGGTCGAGGAGAATGAGCAATAAGAGAGCACTGTGGAAAAAGCTTAGGGCAAACATGCTTCTAATGGCCTTTCTGATGACAGAAACTACACTCATTTGAAGCAACATGAGGTTTAGGCTTTTCAGTTACTTTGATCATAGACCCAAGAAGGGTAGAAAGCAAAGGGGCCCGTGAAAAGGATACAACAAATACTGATTCCACTAACGAACTAGGCATACACATTTTGTGAAGTCCTTCAGCCATAAGTTCATGGACTGCAGCATTCAGAGAGGGTAAAGGAATACGGAGCAAAATAACCCCACGAAATGGTTCAAACTTCTTATGTAGAACCACTATTAACTAGATAAGACATTGTCGATCCCACTTTTGACTGTAAGCTTGAAAACCCAGTAATTCTAGAGAATCCATAACGGCCAACTGATCCCAAATTGTTGTCATCTCATTATAAAACTCTTGGATAGTTTATCCTTCTGTTTAGCGGCCCAAATAGCCACCTTAAGTTCAAACGCTTTGACAAAGTTGGATTCAAGGTATATCTCCTCAAGGTACTCCCAAATCTGATAAGCCGTGTCAAATTTGGAGAGATTCTGTCCAATACTTGGTTCCACAAAATTGTGAAGCCAAGTGAGAACATGTGCGTTCTCCATCTCCCATGTTGCTAAAGTAGACTCATATCCTTCAACTTTTGGATCCTTGGATTTCGTAGTAGTACCATCAACATAACCCCATCATCCATAACCTAATAGAATATTCTTTATAACCCTGGCCCAACAGGTATAGTTATCCCCCGTTAACTAAATGCTAATTAAGGGTGCAACTCGGATCGGATCGGACTGGATTGGGGGTAAATGAGGACCAATCTGAACTAATTCGGATTACGCTTTCAAGGACCAGGACCAATCCTAATTGAATTCGGATTGGACTGGATTGGACCACGGTTCTTCATTAATAGAAAAATTAAATAAACTATAAAAAAAATTCCTTAATATTCAATTCAATTATAACTACATAAGGACTTGATTTTTTCCATGTTATAACAAATAACAATGTAAAATTCATACTTCCACATAATTAAACAATTAAACAAAATAACAATTAAGTAAAGTAACAATAAATAAAATAAAATAAAGTTTAGTCCAATAATCCAAAATAAACCTCCAAAAGGAGAAAATTTTTTGATACAAGGAAACAAACAAAATCATAAAAATTAAAAATTCTAATATTTATTAAAATATCATAGTATAATAATTTTTCCATAGTTACATTTTTAAAAAACCGACCATTGGATTACTATGATTTTTGGCATACATGACATGCATAAGTATGAGAATTGAATTCGGATTTCGGATTGGACCGGTTCCCAAAAGGCCAAATCTAAGGACCAGTCCGAATTGAATTCGGATTGAAGAATTGGAACCAGGACCAATCCGAACCGGTTATGATCTTGTCCAAATTGACCGAATCGGACCGGTTCCCGGTTGGACCCGTTCCGAGTTGCACCCCTATTGCTAATAGCTTGAATCTTGTCATCGACCATCAAGAAAAAATTGTTGAACACGCTAAAGAGGCTATAAACTTATAGAAACAACCCACAAAAATATCGGATACTTTGGAAAAGAAGAGGATGAATTAACAAGCAAAAAATTGGTTTTTATTTTTTAATGCTAAAACCAATGAGAGCGGCAACAAAGAGTACCTAAAAGAATATATTAAACTATCCCCAACCCATGATGAGAGTGAGAGCCTTAACCCGTGAAGAATGAGAGAAACCCTAACCATGAGAATAGAGATCGAGAGAGAGAGAAATGCCGAAGGGAGAAAGAGAGAGATCTCGAGAAGAGAGAGAGAGAGAGAGAGATGCCAATAAGGAGAGAAGTCCGAAAGAGACACATTTTCCAAGAGGGAGAGAAGCCCAAAATAGAGAGAACTTACTGAGAGAGAGAGAGAGCAATCCAAATCTTTGATGCAATCAAACCCTAAGACTTTGATACAATGATAGCTTTCTTGAGAAAAGTAAGGTTGCAAAACTATTATTCAAACTCGGAAAGAAATGAATACACTAAGAGATTTTAAACTACCCTTACTCAAGTAAACACAAGACTAGTTACAATAGACTACATAAAATACATTCACAAGTTCATGCTCGTGAGAGAGAGAGAGAGTGTGTGTGTGTGTGCACGCGAGCGAGCGCATATTATTAAGGATGGGTTTGATGAATAATTAGTGAATGGTATATCTATCAAACTACTCTTTGTAAATGCTTAAAGAGTTGAGGAAGCATAGTACAAACAATATATCCAACAAATGTCCAAACCAAAATGTTGACCATACTGGCCAAGCACTCTTGAGAAAAGTAAGGTTGCAAAACTATTATTCAAACTCAGAAAGAAATGAATACACTAAGAGATTTTAAACTACCCTTACTCAAGTAAACGTAAGACTAGGTACAATAGACTACATAAAATACATTCACAAGTTCATGCTCGTGAGAGAGAGAGAGAGAGAGAGAGAGAGAGAGAGAGAGAGTGTGCGCACGCGAGCAAGCGCATATTAGTAAGGATGGGTTTGATGAATAATTAGTGAATGGAATATCTATCAAACTGCTCTTTGTAAATGCTTAAAGAGTAAAGGAAGCATAGTACAAACAATATATTCAACAAATGTCCAAACCAAAATGTTGACCATACTAGCCAAGCACAAATCCAGGTTAATGCTGATGAAAGCAACAAGTCCATGGTGATGTTAAGTTTCCAACCCAAAAGCCTAAGCCTGTAGGTGGAGGGCCCAATATAAGTATATGAAGCTATAGCGAGCCTTCTATTTAGGAGATGTGGGATAAAGTGGATTCTATTCTTCCACACTCCCCTTTATGTGCAAACTAGTTTGGGCCTTGTCACTTGGATAACCAATGCTTTGATATCATGTTAAGTTTACAATCTAAAAGCCTAAGCTTGTAGGTGGAGGGCCCAATATAAATATACGAAACTATAACAAGCCTTTTATTTAGGTGATGTGGATAAAGTGGATTCTATTCTTCGTCAGGTGAAACTCTCCAATAAAAAACTACTTAAATTTCATTATGCAATGTATACAGTAATATAATCAAGCAGTCCAAAATAGTGAAATTGTTAGAAAAGAAAAAAGAATCACTATTACAATAATCACAGAAAATATATCAAAAGCTTTGGAGAAAAATTTGCAATAACGGTCAAAAGAAAATAATTAGGGGTAAAGAAAATGCTCACAGGAAAAAACAGTTAATTGTTGAATGTTACTCGGGAAAACAAAGAACTAAAATATAAAAGGGGGGAAAAAAAGGAAAGAGAAGAAAAACTGTTTGTCCCATGTTTCATGGATATAAACACGAAATATAGGTGTGTGACTTGATACAGACAAATTGGAATTAAAACATTGTTTAAAAATAGGATATGAACACAGTGGAACATGTCTCTCTTTGTGCGTGTACATAATGTGCGTGTGCGTGTTTCACTTGGACGACTATGTAGGAAAATGACTTGAATGTGAATCGTCTTATTAAGAGAAATATTGTGATTTTAAACCAGTGCGTTATGTATAAAGGAGCGAAAATGGTGGATTATCTCCTTATCCTTTGTAGGATTGTGTATAAGCTATGCTGTTTTACTACTTTTGGTGTGTTTTGTGTTCTTTTAGATAAGGTGGAGATTCCTTTGTATAAAAGATTATTAGCCGATATTTACCGATATATTGGTATACAGTAATGATCTAGTCCACATATGCTTATATAAGCTTATGTCCACATGAAACCCATAGATTATTGTGCGATGCATATTTTGAAAAATTGACCGTTGGATTAGATATTATACTTGCACATGTCATGTACGCCAAAAATCACATCGATCCAATTGTCGGTATCTCAGAAATGTCACTGAGAAAAACTATAACAGTTTTCATCGGTCACAGTTTTTCATAGCTATATTTTGAAATTTTGACATAGGATCACCGTGATATTTGGCGTGCACAACATCCATGAGTACAGTATCTAATCCAACAGTCAGTTTTCCAAAATATGCATCCTACAATAATCTATAGTCTTCATGTGGACATAACTGATATCAACATATGTGCACTAGATCGTTACTGTATTGGTAAATATCCAATAATCTGAAAATATTTGAGATAGAGATTCCTTTGTATACAAAATTATTGATTTATTGATTTTATTGATTATTCATTTTTTGTTGTGTAAATGATACAAATTTTAAACTTTTAATGTTATGTGACATTTTAATGTAGAATTTATAGAAATTTGTGATTTATTTTGCTCAGCACGGCACACTTTATTGTACATTATACAGCACAAACTTGTCTTTTATACATTTAATTTGCAATCTTTTGATTCTATGATGTAATTCGAAAATCAAATCAACAAGAATCAAAGAGAAATCTCATTAACATTGAAGAACAGTGCTGGAATTACAAGAAAATGCTGTAAAAACAGCAAGTACGGAGAGCAATCCTAGGGAAACAGACAAGAAATCTCATTAACATTGTACTCACTCCCTATGGCTCTTGTAGGAGTGGGAACAGTATGGGTTAGTCTGTAGAACTCTACAGTAAACCGCGTCTGTATTAGTGTGTAAGACGGGCAGCAGAGTGTGAGTAAGTCCCGCTGCGAGGCAGACCCTAGGTTGAACTAGAGGACTTAGGATAGAATCGCCGATTGAGGCAATCCTAGGGAAACAGACAAGACATGAGTTTTCTCTCACGAACTCTGTCGATGGCATCATCGTCATCCCGAAAGGGAAAAGAAACTGAAACAGTAAATAAACAAGAGTCAAATTTTAATATGGATAATGTAAACTTTGATAACTGGAAGATTCCAAAAGTTCCTGGTAAAGATATTTATCATCGAGGAACTTTCGAGTTCTTCTCCGATTTAAATATCCAAACTCAGGAGAAATCTTTTGAACTAAACAATGAGTTTGAAACTATTCAACTGTTTGATGAAGAGTCTATAACTCGTTATCGACAGGAAAACTTTAACTTTCTGCATATAGGTCTTGTGCAGATAGCAGTAAAACCTTTACTTAGAGAAGGTCTTAACATGACTGTTCTCATGGCATTAAGGGATTGTCGACTGCTAAACTTTGAAAAATCTATGTTAGGAGGAATTGAAGCAGGCCTTCATGATGGTCCTGTTTATTTCAACTGTTTTCCTAACTTCAGCGTAAGTCTCAGAAATGCAAACATTTTGCATACTCTTACCTTGAACTTACAGGTTCATAACTCTGAAACTATGGCTGGAACACATCCTATCATAATTCTTTCTAGAATTAGGTATAAAGTTTTCACAACATTTCTAGATCATAAGGCTAAAACTTTGTCTAAACATGGAGAAACTCTTCTCCTACAAACTAATGTTAGAAAACATGGTGAGCTTATAACTCCTAAGAAAATACTTTGGCATGAGCTAACCTTTCCAGATGAATGGAAGCTTAACAAAGTACTTCCTCCACCAAAACAACCTGATAATGCAACTTCTAGAATAAGAAGAATGGTAGAGTATAGTGATGGAAGTGTAGGAATTAGCTTCAATCGAAGACGAAATTCTTTTAGACTTCCACCAACTGATAATAAGGTTCCATTAGAAGATGCTAGATCCTCTACATCTTCTATCCCAGTTAGAATATTTGAACAAAGGATTCCAGATTTATCTGGAGTACGAAATTCAGATATTCCCCAACCTTATTATACTACCACTCCTTCAGAGGATAAAAATGAGGAAACTGAAAGTGAAAATATGTCACCTACATACTCACAAGTCCAGGATCCTCAACTTTATGTCATAGAGAAAGATTTTGAAATTAATAAAACTCTCTTAAATGAAGATTTTATGAGTAAAGATAATCGTGAACTTAGAAAAGCATATTTTAAAAGATATAACAAGGATGAAACTGAACTTTTAAGAGATCTTTATTATAACTACATGAATGTTCATAAATTTCAAATAGGCTTCTTTAAGTGGCTTGAGATTTATGAGAGTAAAAAGGAATTAAATGTTTTGTCCAAAACTTCCAAATCTTGGCAGGTATCTCCAAATACCACCAAAGAATCTATTCATCCTCCCATGGAACAATTTGAGATTCCTATAAGAGGATCTACTGTTGTAGCTTCCCCTTATAAGAAAGACAATAATAAAATAAGTGAACAAATTAACTTTACCAATCAGTATCTCGAAACTATAGGTGACCAACTATCTCGTGTTGAGAATCTGGTCCAGAAGAGTGACCATCTTCCTAAGAAGGCAGATGAAACTCCTCTGTTCAGGCCTCATGAAATTCCTAAGAGAATTATCAAGAGATATTTTTGATATCATTGATAGAAAGCTTAAAGGGATTGAGGAAACTATCGGAACTACAGTAGTTCCTGATACTCCAGCCCAAGCCTCTAGACCAACTACTTCTAAGACTGTTGCAGTTTTAGATAGAGTAGATGGCGAAACTGATTCTGATCAGGAAGGGTTTCTTCCAAAAGAGGAACAGTTAGAAGTCAATAAAATTTATAATAATGCACAACCTTTAAGAAGTTTTTATCCCAGAATGACTTTTCCTGATATGGCTATGGAAGAAAGAGGATCCTTCCATCAAGCTGCTTATCAAGGAGGAATTATCTATGAATGGAACATAGATAATAAAACTGAGTATCATATCATTAACACACTTCAAGAAATGACAATGGTTTGTACAGCTTATAAGACCAAAAATCCAGACACCACTGATCATACTATTGCTCAAGCATTAGTATCAGGATTTACTGGTCAATTAAAAAGCTGGTGGGATCATTATCTCACTCAAACCAAAAGAGATACAATTTTAATGGCTATTAAAACTGATAGACTTGGAATTGCTATAAAAAATGAAGATGGAGAAGATATTCAGGATGTTGTTGCAACCTTAATCTTCGCCATAACCAAACATTTTATTGGTGATCAATCCAAACTTAAAGATAAAGATTCTGATCTTTTAACTAACTTGAAATGTCCTAAGCTTGAAGATTTTAGGTGGTACAAAGATATCTTCCTCACTAAAGTTATGATGAGAGAAGATTGTAGCCAAATGTTTTGGAAAGAAAAATTTCTTGCTGGTCTTCCAACTCATCTCGGAGACAAAGTTAGAACTAAACTAAGAGAACAGAATAATGGAACAATTCCATATGATGATCTCACATATGGAGATTTAATCAGTACTATCCAAGCAGAAGGAATTGCTAGGTGTACTGATTACAAACTTAGACAACAAGAAAAGAAAGATAGAAAAGAAGGAAAGAAAGAATTGGGATCTTTCTGTGAACAATTTGGCATATCTTCTCAATCTTTAGCCCCTTCTACAAAAGCTAAAAAGAAAGCTAAGAAAAGAAATTCTAAAACTAACCCCACTACAACCTCTACATCCACTTCTACAAAAAAGCCTTTTAGAAGAAACTCTAGGACTAAGAAACCTGGTCAAAACTTTGTAAATAAATGGTTACAACCATCATCTTCTAACACCCCAACTGGTCCTTGCTATAAATGTGGAAGAATGGGCCACATTGCTCAGGATTGTCCAGTAAAGAAAAAGATAAATGAATTAAGTGTGTCTGACAAACTTAAACAACAACTTGAGAGTATCTTACTCTATTCTGATATGGAAGAGGAAGAAGGCCTCCAAGTTGATGAAATATATTCTTCAGAAGAAGACGGAGATAATCCGAATGATTCTGAAGAAGGAATTAAAGAAAATTGTAAATGTATTAATGTAATTACCAAGGAACAAGACATTCTTATAGAATTAATTGATGAAATTGATGATCCTATAAAAAGGAAAAATTATCTCACCAAGTTAAGAAAAAATCTTGAACATGAACATAAGGTCTCTAATAAAACTTCTTATGATTTAAAAGAAATCTTTGATAGATTTAAAAATAATAAGCAAGATAAAAATGTTACTATAAGTGATTTACAGCAAGAAGTGATTCAAATTCGTAAAGAATTAAAGGATCTAAAAGATACCAGTAATAAGGATATTAGTGATCTACAATTAAAGGTCACTAAACTTGCTCTACAGGATAGAGCTTCTTCATCAAAAGCTCCATCTCCAATACCTGATGATGAGCTTGAAGAATCAGATCCTGAAGATCAAGAAGATCCTTATATTAATCTTATAACTCGAGTTAATTATCAAAAGTGGCATGTTAGGCTAACCATTATAATTAACAAGGAATTTGAACTTGACACCATAGCTTTAATAGACTCTGGTGCAGATCTTAATTGCATCCAAGAAGGATTAATTCCTATCAAATATTTTGAAACTACGAAGGAAAAGTTAAATACTGCTAATGGTAGTAAACTTCTCATAAATTATAAACTTACTAATGCACATGTTTGTAATGGGGGTGTGTGCCTTAAGACACCTTTCATTCTTGTTAAAAACATTGGCCAAAATGTAATCTTAGGAACTCCTTTTCTGAACTTAATACAACCTTTCCAAGTTGATAATCATGGAGTTTATACTAATATAAATGAGAAACAAATTGTTTTTCAATTTATTAGTCCTCCACAATTAAAAGATTTAAATCTTTTGAAAACTTTATCAATCCTTCCTGAACTTAATGTAATTGAAAGAAAAACCAATCAATTATTTTTTCTTAAAAAGGAAATTGCTCATAAAAAAATAGAAGAACAACTAGGACATAGGATAGTTCAACAGGAAATTGTTACTTTTCAAAAGAAATTGGAATCAGAAGTCTGCTCTGATCATCCTAATGCTTTTTGGGAAAGAAATAAACATATTGTTAAACTACCTTATGTAAAAGAATTCAATGAAAAGGATATTCCTACAAAGGCAAGGCCAATACAAATGAAAGAAGAACTTTTGAAACATTGTATTGAGGAAGTTAAAGACCTCCTCAAGAAAAAGCTTATCAGACCAAGTAAGTCCCCTTGGAGCTGTGCAGCTTTTTATGTTCAGAAAGCTTCAGAAATAGAAAGAGGTGTCCCTAGACTAGTAATAAACTATAAACCTTTAAACGATGTACTGCAATGGATCAGGTATCCTTTGCCTTACAAACAGGATTTAATTCAAAGATTATCAAATGCAAAGGTATTTTCAAAATTTGATCTGAAATCAGGATTTTGGCAAATACAAGTCCATGAAGAAGATAAATATAAAACTGCATTCACAGTTCCTTTTGGACATTTCGAATGGAATGTTATGCCCTTTGGTCTTAAGAATGCTACATCAGAATTTCAGAATATTATGAACGATATTTTTACACCATATATCAATTTTACAATTGTTTACATTGATGATGTTCTAGTATTCTCTAGTTCCATAGAGCAACACTGGAAACACCTTAATGTATTCTTTCATATAATCAAGAACAAAGGATTAGTTTTATCCGCTAAGAAAATCGAACTTTTTAAAACAAAGATCAGATTTTTAGGGTATAATATTCACCATGGAACTATTCTACCCATAGAAAGGTCAATAGATTTTGTCAATAAATTCCTCGACATTATCAAGGATAGAACTCAACTGCAAAGATTCTTAGGATGTTTGAATTATATTTCAGACTTCTTCCCAAACTTGAGTAAACTCTGTGCTCCTCTTAGGAAGAGGCTTAAAAAGGATCCCCCAGTTTGGACAGATGAGCACACAAAACTGATCAGAACAATTAAACAACAGGCTCCTAGGCTTAAGTGTCTTAGCATAGCTGACCCAAAAGCCTTCAAAATTATCCAAACTGACGCCTCAGGAGTAGGGTTTGGAGGAATTCTGTTACAAAAAATTGATAAGAAAGAAACAATTGTTAGGTATCATTCGGGTACTTGGAATCAGGCCCAACAAAACTATTCAACTATCAAACAAGAAATTTTGTCAATTGTTTTATGCATTACAAAATTTCAAAGTGATGTTTTAAATCAAAAGTTTTTAGTCCGCGTTGATTGCCAGGCGGCTAAATCTGTTTTACAAAAGGACGTAAAAAACTTGGCATCAAAACATATTTTTGCCAGATGGCAGACAATATTATCTATTTTCGACTTTGATATAGAATATATTAAGGGAGAAACGAACTCTGTTCCAGACTTCCTAACCAGAGAATTTATCCAGGGTGACCGATCTAATGCCTCCTAAAGGGAGAGGTGGTGGTAGGCCACCACAGCAGAAAAATCCAGACAAATCAACGGCTCTCATAACTACAGCAGATTATTATTCTGCAACTGTTCCAGGAAAATCAACCAGATCATGGGCTGATCTTGCCGATGATGAAACTCTCCAACTGTGCCCAAAAAGCACTCCTGAAAGATGGGCTGAGCAAAGCTTAGCTTGTAAACAATATTCACCAGAACAGTACTTGTCTCTCTCAGAGGAAATGAGTACATCTTCAGCAGTTGTCAGGCACCAGACATTTGCCGAAGCAACTTCTTCAAAGAAACCTGTGGTGGTCTCCAACCCCACTCCCACTGTTTCAAAACCTTTGAAAACTGAGCAGTTTGATATTGCTGCCCCACCAAAATCAAAATATTTTCAGAAAACTGAATACATTGACGTCATACCTATGGAAAAGGAGTTTGTAGGTATGGGTCCAGTTGAAACTGCTGAAAAACTCTTTTCGAAAAAATTCCATTATTTTACTACTGAATTTAACAAAACTCAGAAGTTTTATGAATTCATTTTAATGGATACTAAATCAGCTGTTTTTAAGCATCATTTTGATTCAGCTGATAAAACTCTTATAACTCATTCAACTTGCCGAATCCTTCGGTTCTTATCACTTGATGAATGGGGCCAAGATTCGATCAGGCCCAGAAGATTTTCTTCTAACTTCAATCCACCTTGTTTCAACTATCTTGATTACCATCATGCATGGTATAACACTTTTTATTTCCAAAATGTAAACTTCCGTCATACATGGATGATTTTCTTTGATAAGAGCTTCACCCTTAACGTCCCAAACTGGGTTCATGACTGGTGGGATTTATTTGGTCCTATACCAGAAATATTCCCTCCTTTCGTCCTTGAAGGATATCAGATCTTTCATGAGAAAATTCGTCCTCCACCTCATCAGGTACATCATTCTAAAATGTTATTATTCTATGGACATTTTAGTTTGGCTTGGACCATGTATTGGAAATATGATTTTAAAGAAACTAATCGAGCCCCTCGATTATTCAGAAACTTTTACGTTAAATGGTGGGATAATTCTTTAATAAGTCATATCCTGCCAGAAAAGATTCAACACTGGTTCAAGCAGCACCCTACAATTTGCAGTACTGGTTTTGCAGATGCTGCAAGGGTCCTTTTGGACAAAAATAAGATTATGCATCAACTATCAATTGCTCCTCCAACTTCAAAGAAGGAATTGAAAAAGCAACTCTTGGCAGCAGCCTCAGAACTTGACAACGATGATGAAGATGAAGGTGATGATTCTCCTTCTTCAGAAGCAAATCTTGATGAAGATGATATCTTCAGCCCCACTGGGTTTTTAGGATAACTTCTGTAACTTTCTCCGTCAATGGATTTGTCTCCATACGGAATTTAACTTTCAGAACTTTTCACCGAAAGTGGATTTGTCTCCACTCGGTTGGCAGAACTCGTCAGGCGCCGAAAGGATTCCCGCGTGGCATTAAAAGTAACTTTTTCATTATTGCTACAGTAAAAGTCGTCACTATTTGACACTGTAGCAGTATGATAGGTCAAAAGAAAACTCAAGTGTTGATTATGTGACCGACACTCATAACTATTCAGGAACTGTATCCATGTGAGGCTATCATTAGCTTCGGATACCAAATGCTTTCTCTCTTCTTATTTAAAGAGAGCTGAATTCATTTGAGATCTCAGAGTTTACTTCCCCCTTCCCTTCTTTGTAAACTTCTCCGAACCCCTTGAGTGTAAACCCTCATCCCAGGTGTTCGTCTTCTCCAAGTATTACTTCTTGTAAGTTTTACTTGTTTATCTGTAACTTGTAACTTTGTTTTTTAAATTGAAACTTTGGAACTTTTATGTATCTGTGTTTTTATTATTTATATTAAGTTTTGAATATTGTTTATCAACTGCTTCTTTTTCTGCATCTCTTCCTGGGTAACAATGGTATCATATATATATATATATATATATATATATAGACAGAGCTGCTAATATAAGGTGCACCTGATGCAAGATGCATCAGGTGGCCTCTTTTAGAACCGCTTGTTGAGCATATTTTCGAAAACTGACCGTTGGATTTGATGCTCCTTTCATGTATATCATGCTTGCAAAAAATCACAGTGATCCAACGATTGGTTTCTGAAAAATGTAACTTTGAAAAACTGTGGTTTTTTTGTTATTTAAATTGTCACCCTTTTTTCACAGTCGGTTTTTTAAGAAACCAACCGTTGGATCACTCTGATTTTTGGTAGACATGATATACATAAAAGGAGCATCAAATCCAATGGCCCGTTTCTGAAAATATGTTCAAAAAATGGCTCTAGAAGAGGCCATTTGAGGCATCTTGCATCAGGTGGACCTTATATTAGAAGCTCTATATATATATATATATATATATATATATATATATATATATATGTATGTATATCAGAAATTATCCATTGCGGTTTGGATTGCATATCAAATTACGGTCCTTTAACAATCCAACCTTTCATTTTAAATTAAGTAATCCAATGGCTTAAAAGAAGTCAGACTTTTCACCAAAACCAAGGAAAAAGTCTGACCCTCAGTCACTTTCCTTCCCCTCAATTTACTTCTCTCTTTATCCTCTCTCTCTACCCAGTCTCTCTCAAACTCTCCTGTCCACCATTGCCAGTGACATCACCAGCCATTTCCACTGTTGTCGATCACATCACCGTTATACCCTCCCACTCTCTCTCTCTCTCTCTCAGAACAGCCACCGCTAGTGACTCTCATTCTCTCTCCCCAGCGGCGTCCTCCCACTCCTACAACCAACCCTCCGATGACACTCCAACTAATATAATATTTAGATTGATGGTCCGAATATTATTCTTTTTAAAATACTAATATAATTTCCCTAACAAAAACAAAACCCCTCATCTTCTTCCTCATCACCGTCAAACTCCATAAACCACCTCATCACCTTTCTCTAGCCACCATCTTCACAGGTTCCATTTTCCTTTTTTATCTAGTTCTAGCTTGACATAATATATATATATATATATATATATAACAAATTGCAAAGTTGTATTTTGGGTTGGTTTCGATAGAAAATAGAACTAGGCATATTGGGTATGTTGTTTTTCAGACTGGTGTGAGAGAGAGGTAAAAAGAGTGACGATGGTTGCCATAAATAGCTGCTGTATGGTTGACGGTGAGGGATGGGATGGTGCCAGTGATAGAGAAGAGTTAGAGAGAGAGTGCTTCAGTACAGTAAGGTAGATGGGAGTGAGAGAAAGAGGGGGAAAGGGGTTTAATTGGGGCACGTGAACTAGCCAAGCATTAAATGCTCTCTATTGTTTTTAGCCATTGGATACTCAGATGTTGAAATCAATGGATGAGATTCATTTGGACTGTATTTTCGCTTGCGGTCCAGACCGCAATGGATCATTTTTATATATATTTTAATGTTATGTGACATTTTAAAGTAGAATTTGTAGAAATTTATAATTTATTTTGCCCAGCGTGGCACACTTTATTGTACCCTTTACATCATAAACTTGTCTTATATTCAATTAATTTAATTTGCAATGCTTTGATTCTAAATTGGTTATTATAGTCTAATTCATTGTTTTGTAGAGTTTCATTGAAAATTTCCATGTTTAAATAATAATATCCATTATCTTTAAATTGATATCAATATTTTAGATACAATCGATATATCCATATTTTGGGACCATTAACTTATTCGTGGATACAGATATTTAAGCCTTTGTTATACCTCTCATGTACAACAGTACAAGGACTCTTTAGCCCTTCTCCTTTTTAATTAATGAAATTATAAACTTTACTTGATAAAAAAAATCACTTTGTATAATAAAAGAAAATGTGTTCATAGTGTTCATGACTTGGGATATCAAAATGTATAGATGGGGATCATACTGTACATAGAAAGTCAACAATGGAGGCACCTAACTTAGCCAAAATCTAGGTTAGGCAGCTGAAATTTGGCAGCCGAAAGTTGCCAACAACCTTCCATATTTTGCTCTTGATTATTGACTTAGTTAAATAATTTGTATTAGATAATTTAGGGTTTGTTTGATTGTAACCTATTTAAGGCCCTGTATTCTTCTTGTTTTGGCAGATTTCAATCAATTGAAATATTGAGTGATTATCTGTTCTCTCTAAGTTCTTATTCTCTACAATTCTTCTCTCTTTGTCCCTATTTCTTCTGTCTAACTTTCTCTTTCTCACTCTTCTCATCTCTCCTCTCTCTATCCTTCTCTCACTGGGTACTGCATCAGACATAGGGTCCTTATAGTGCTTTTTTTCATTATGGTGTTCCTTAAAATGATAAATCCTAGTCCCAAGGACTATAAACCCTACAATTCGTTCACAAGTCTCTAGAATATCATATGTAAAGTTCTCTTATACAAATTAATTGTTTATTTTCCAAACCATCTCTAATTAGTTTGCCTCTATTAAAAAGAAACAAACAAATATGGCGAAAATATGGTCAAGGCATGGCCAAGGAGTGTCAAATACGTGTCCAATGTTATAGATTGATATACATTGCTGCCCATTTCCTGATAGTTTAAGCTTGTGGGGGTAAGTGATTGTCTAAAATGGTATCAGAGCTCTTATTTTCGAAAAATCATAGGTTCAATTCTTGATACTTTTGTTTGTTTGCTTCCTAGTTTTTATCTATTTGTTTGTTGGTTGTCAGGTGCTTGTCTCTCCACATGTGGGAGAGGGGGGGGGGGGGGGGG
>JAESVK010000686.1:0-45310 GCA_017140935.1 Hamamelis virginiana | reverse complement strand
GGAGTATATTCCCAATTGCCTACAGGTTCAGTTATTATAATGTAACATATATACATCATTTTGTTGAAGGATGTTGAAGAAGAACTAGACACTGTAATGATCTAACCATGTCCCATTGACCTAATATATAGAGATTAGACAGAACCGACACCTAGACACACATCAACATCCGACATTTTTTTTCCTATCAACAACTAAAAGAAATATTATTAATCAAAAGAGGGAAAGTACAAAGGAAGACATACAGCCCTCCAACATAGAAAAAACACACACACAAAAAAAAAAAAAAAAAAAAAAAGAGAGAGAAAGAGAAAGAAAACTATGACTAAAACAAACTGAAATCCATAACCGACACTCATACCCGAGTCCATGCCACATTGCCACATACATCAAAACTAAAAAAGTAATAAAAGTAAATAAAAATATAAAATGTAAATAAAACTATACTAAGGTAGTAATGCCTGCCTTGTATACGCACATAAAAAGTCACAAGGCTTTCAGCAAAGCATTAAATGAATAACAAAATAATGAATTTCTTTTATAATCTTGCTAGTCAGTGCAATTAGGGAATCCAAACAACATTTATTTTAGTCATGTGTGTGTTTTTTTAGCTTAAAATTAAATGTTAATGAAGCTTACGACAACAAATACTCGTGTTCCAATACCTAATATTATATGAGCAGCAACTCCATTCAATAAAAGTTAGCATTACCATATAAAACATATATGAACAAAAAATTAATTTAGAAAAGAAAAAGTTTATCATGAACCAAAAAGAGTGACAAACGTGGCTTGTAAACTTAAAAATGGACCTACGACTAAAAGTGGTAAAACTTACCTTGCGTATGTTTTCAGGAGGCCGCAGAAACACCTTTTTCTGATCAGCTGGCGCTATGGATGAATGTAAAGGAAGAAGCCAATCAGAAGACGGCCCACCAAATCGGTAAGAAGCAGCTAATTTATCAAGTAACATGTGAATTTCTGAAACTCCCTGTTATGCAATTTGAGCAATTGTAATTAAAGAAAAATAAAATTCTCATTACTTAGATAAATGTAATTATACAAAAGGTCCATAAACAAGGATTATTGAATGAACTTACAGGCAAAAATACAAGTATGGCACCCTCAGTGCAAGTCTCGTCAACATGACATACCAAGTCTTCAAGAAGATCATAGTCAATGACATCTTCATTCAATCTTTTCTGTGAAAAAGCATGTAAAATTGTTATAAGGTCGCCAAGATAAGTACAGGGACAACTATGCTATTAACCCACTAAAAATTGCATTGTAAAGGTATTACCAAATTCTGTCGGGTTTGCTCACAGTATGACTGATAACAAGCTGGAATATAATATTGGTTGATAAATTCTTCGGAGAGCAGAGAATCGTCACCCCATGCAGATAACACAAGATTCTTCTTCCCCCTATGGTTATTAACAGGACGACTCTGAAGCCATCACAATGCAAGAGTCCAATATTAAGAGGACAGTAGTTAAATAATACTACATAACCACATATTATTCATTAAAATCAGCAATTAGAAGAAATTTCTACATGGCATTCCACATAATGTGCATAAACATTGAAAGCTATATAAGAATACACAAATTGAGAAATTAACCTATTCTTTCTTTTTTTAATCCAGTTGCAAATTGAAACCTAATTTAAATGGTAGGAAAAATATAGGAAGATCCGAGCCACCAAATTGCCAAGAAGCTCAAGATGGGAGAAAATGAGATCAAACTATCATGCACATTGAATGTTTGACTACTATCACAACAAAAAAAGTAAGCTTGGAAGCATTCACTCACAATGAACCATGATTGCCTTAAAGTCATCTCGTGTGTACTGTGTTCACGCATCTCATCGAGTAAACCAAAATCAATGTCAAAGGAATTTACATATACATTTCATATTTAAAAGTCAACCCAGTATCAACCTAGCGTGAGTAGGTGATGTGGTTGGATTGTAATAGCACTAACTGTATTGTATTTTTTTTTCTATTCTACGTTGTTTGTCATTGATCTTAAGTGACCATTTAGTGAGGTTAGAAAATCCTATAGTCAGTTAGAAGTAGCTTCAAGTTGTTAGCAAGTTATTAGTTTTGGAGATTCTCTATAAACAATTTGAGTGATTTTTTCCAGAATTTATCTTCTGTAATAGAGCAATTCTTGCTCTTTCTAGCATTTTTCTCGGCTGCCAAACAGCTTCACTTGATGTAATCTCTAGATTTTTTCTACAAACTGATTTGTTGAATGCATATGAATATTTTACCTAATCATTTGATATCAAAGCATCAGATTTTAGTGCATTTTGCCAAGTAAATCTCTTGGTTCCTCAATCATGCTGTCGTTCTTCTTAAATTCTTCTGGTGGTCAGATTTATGTGCTCCCGTGTGATCAAGTGCGAGATCTACAGTGCTAGTTTGATTGTTGAATTGATCGATTTCTGATCCAATCTAATTTCCAGATCTAATCAAGATTGTTGCTTGAATCCGATTGTGATTCTGATTTGACTGTGAAGTTTTCTGCTGTAATGGCAGAAAGGGCAAGAGGAAGAAAAGGTAGAGAAAGGGAAAATGCCATGAATCTTGATAAAGAGGCTGATTTCCATCTATGGGTAAGGATGATGTGTGATAAGCCAATAACAAAATCGACAATATAGACACAAAATTGGAGAATTATGAAGGCAAATTGCTGGTCTGGTGAAGATGGTGCAGAGACTCCAACCTCCTAGCGAAGTTAATGACGATTCCGATGAATCTCAAGACCAATGGATTCCTCACAAAAATTCAGGGTTAGTGACCTTGTCATTTGGGCTTTAGACATCTCGGTAGCTTACAGGGCTGGTTAACACTTGTTGCATTCAGGATTATCAGTGACACATCATATAAATGACTATCAATCATGATGTGACAATCATAATCACTAATGGGCAATATGCTCTTAATTCGAGGGAATAGTGAACTCTATTCTCATTTACTCACTTTAGCTTATCACTGAATAAGAACTCTTTTAGGTCAACACCTCAATACTTGAGCATTCAAATATGGGATTTAGGGAACAATATATCTCAATATAAAACTACCTTTACTAATTAGAAGTAAGATGATATCCCCTTGAGTTAACTGATTTGTTGATTACTAGTAACAGCGCTGGAATATTTGTAAATGGTTTACTAATATGATAGTAGTGATCAAGGGGATAATTAATTAAGTCTCAAGAATGATAATAAGTAGCCACCTCTTGGTTTTGACATTGATAGATTTCATCTATACCAATGATCTTAGGGATGTCATTGGTGAAGGGGAATAATTTGATGAGTTTAGGTTCCATGGTTCAAAGTCTCGGTCGCGGACGTCATCACGTCTCGGTCGCGGACGTCATCACGTCTCGGTCGCGGACGTCTCGGTCGTGTCTCGGCCGAGATACAACTTAAGGCAAGAAAGAATGTTAAAAAAAATTCAAAAAAATCATAGAAAAACTCATAAAAAATAAAACAAATACATTGACCTCATTAAATAAGCAAAAGTAGTAGAATTTCATAAGAAACATCAAAATAGGCGCTAGTGTGATACAGTATCGTGGAATAATGTATTAAATTTTAATTTTTTTAAAAATAATATAATTGTTAGTCAAAGTTACACAATTGTTTTTTGTACGAATGAAGTGTTAGGTTGTTTTCCTTAATATCATGAAAGAATTGCTCCTTAAAAATAATAAAAGGGACTAACTTATAAATTAAGAAAATATGTTGAAAAGACTGATATCTCAGCCGGGCCAAGACGAGACGAGACAAGACGCGACGACCGAGATGAAACAAGACGGACAAGATCTCGGCTGAGATGAAATGAGATAACCGAGATCTCGGCTAAAACAAGATGAAATGACGGAGATCTTAGTTGAAATGAAAATATGAGATTTCTCTTCATATATCATATATTCGACTCGGGAGAATTTCTCATCTCGGTCCCTACCCAGGCCTAGATAACTCAACCCAGACTTTGAACCATGATTAGGTTCTTAATTATATTTAGTTAGGAGTGCAACAAATATTATTTAGTAGAATTAACATTTGTTAACTAGTCACTAATTAAAAGTTAAGAGTTGACTTAGTTCGTTATTTGCCTGTTGGAGCCTAACTTAATAGAACCCTAGTGATCCCTCCACTAGCCTAACTTAAGGGATAGTTTTTCGGAGATTTTTTAGGGAGTTTTTGAGACTATAAATATCACCCTAGAAATGTCTCCTAGTGTTTTTTGGGCTCTTTTTAGAGTTTAAGAAAGGTACCCACCGACCACTCCATCTCTCATAAGGTCATAGTGAAAAAGACTGCTTGGATCCTTAAAGACCTCCTCCTCCATTCTAAGCTCTACAAGCCTCCAACGTATGGGGTTTTTCTTCTTCTCTTGCATTTAACAATGGATACTTCATGAGTTAAGATCTGAAAATTTTTTAATTCCATACTTCCATAGGGTTTTGAAGCCCAACACCAACTTGGCTCATTTTACAACCCTACAATTCAAGAAACAAAAGTTATCCCAAGTAAATGGGGTGGGCAGCCTATTTCAATGCCCAGAACCACATCAAACCCTAATTAGGAACAATCACTCAACCCCCCCACCCCGGGGTTCCTACCACCAACTCAAGCAAGTTTTAGACATCATGGTGCAATAAAAGGGTAAGGGGTGGGCAGCCTATTACCCAATAAGCTCTTGTTGAAAGGACAGAAGCTAAGTAGCTTGCTTACTTTAGGTTCCATATGCCACCAAGTTAGAATGCCACATGTATAATCCTTATCACATATTTACTGCTTGTAAACAAAGTTAAACAAAAAAAATAGATGCCAAAAAGATGAAATATAAAAATGGATTCACATTATGATTGCATGATAAAGCCACTCAAATCTTATGTTAGGAGGATGTAGCAGCCTTTTCACATACTCTTATTTGATGTATTTGGCTATATACTCCTAAATGAAGGGTATGCATATCATACTTTTTCAGTTATTATTCTAAATATATATAATAGAGAGGGCACAGTTCACACTTATCCTTCTTTCTCTCCATCTTCCTCTTTTTCCATCCCATTCTTTAAATTAAATGTAGATAATTATCACGACCATTCAATTGAGATTAGAACTACTACTAGGGGTAATCTGACCCAAAAACTCAGATACTCATTGTTTCCAAACCATCATATACAAATGCAAAACCATTTGCCATGATCCAATACGGACAGTTATGGAGTCTATTTTAAAGGAAAATTCCTCAGTCAAAAGAATAAGAAATAGCAAAAAACTCTAGTCAAAGAGGTAATTTTGGTTCCTCAAAAATGCCTTCAGAGAAGATAAGAGTATCTCTATAAGGTTTTTCTCTACCATAAAGAGTACATCAAATAAAGAAACTATTTCAATAGAAACAAAATAATATAATAATAACAGCAACAACAATAATAATCAGATAAGTCAATTGCAAATAAGGACCACATACAGAGATTAATATAGTGTTCAAAGCATAAGTTAAGGGAATACCACGCCAGGCTTATGTCTCATCAATATTTTACTCATTATATCATGGAGGTCAAACATAACAAGACTTAAAACGAGAAGCACAAGAGGATGTAAAATGACTAAGACCAACATGCTATGAAGTAGTTGTCCTCACAAAAAAACAATACAATCAAGAAAAAAAATTAGTTGTGTTATTATCAGTGCAAGCGATGAAAAAAAATTCTAGCGAACTTTTCTTTAAAATGCAAATGATTATTACATTTCACATCATAACCCACAAAATGATTTTTACAACATTGGCAATTCCAGTATCTCATTAATAAAAATGACGACAGCATACTACTCTCTTCACATTCATGTTTGAAAAATGAATATAACATGAACAGAAGAAAAGTAAAAGAATTTGAACTTTTTTTTGTATAAATTACAGACATTATAATGGACACCAACCAAAGCCCATTCTGAAGTGTACAAGCATTCTGTGTAGCAATGTTCCTTTATAGGTATTAAATGTTTTTTGTTTTTTTCAATATTTCTAGAAATCATAAATTTGAACAATGGTTCATGTAGATGTATATGGACTATTTTTAAATATTCTTAGCATTTGTAATAAGCACATATAGTACAACACACACACACACACACAAAGAGGAAGATAATTGATACCTTCATATATATCTAAGATGGAAATGGAAATAGCAGGAATAGAAGTAACAATGCCAAAATTGACTTCTCAAAAACCATAATCTAAGATTGAAATAGAAGGAGACCTCTTTCATGACTGTCTCGGATCTTATAGAGGCAGGAGAATCTGAAGCAAGGCGATAATTGATGCTTTCATATATATCCTCAAGAAAGTAAGTTGTCACAGGATGGGTTCGGCCTTGTGCAGTAATTACAGGACATCCACCAAAGTATCTTGAAAACAAATTTGAATCAACCGTTGCAGACCTGAGCATTACAAGATAACAATTAAAAAAAAAGAAACAGGACAAGCTTACTAATAATCAATAGACATATAGAACACATACTACTTATTTACTGCAGAAAACTAAAAAAATATTTATAGGTGCAACCATACATTAGAATAACTTTCAGTTTTGGTGCGCTATGAGCAGATTGCTTCTCAATCAGATTCTTCAAAACAATGAGAAGAAAATCACCCTGTTATGGAAAAGGAAATATGTCAAGTTTTTTTTAAAAAGCAGTCTCCCTTTCGTTTTGTTATATATATATATTGTTAACTAGAAAGAACATAACATCTTGGAAGATCACATGTAGCAAAAGGCCATTTTTCAGAAAGAAATAAACACAAGCTGCTACCCACTAAAAAAGTGAAAAAGCAACCTGGATCGGTAAGGCTTTGCAAGAAAACAAAGGGGGAAAAACGAAAAAATAAAAAAATAAAAATAAAAAGAACAAGAAAAGAAAGCTTTGAAAATGTGAACCTAACCATACAAGACAGGAATTTGAAATACATACTGCATTAATTAAAGAACATGCCAAACTACCATTCACTATGTGATGTAGAAGTAATTCTACAAAGCCAGGTCCCGTAAAATAAACTAGTGCAGAACCAAAACAGATCAAATCCATCAAGTGAAGAAAACATTGAACTTAATAGAACGAGATGGAGGCCAGAAACAACAATCATAAGTCCTGATATCGCAGTGGATAAATGTCATCGCACTGAAATCCGGCTTCTTGTTTCCATGATTTTAATTTTCAAACTTCCTTATTCAGGATATCAATCAGATTCTACATTGAATACAATTAATATGGTGTCAAAATTCTAAGACTTGTGCAAGCTTTGGTTTTCAACATCCAAAGACTTTTCTAAATCAAACAAGAACACCTGTACATGTGAGAATGCCTCAAATACATCTGTCCTTAACATAATTTGCCAGAACCAAAAACCACACCCCACACCCAAAAAAAAAAAAAAAAGAAAGAAAGAAATAATCAGCGTCAACTTTGGGTACTAAACCTCTATAGTTGTGAAGACAGAAAAAAAACACTAATGCACTTCAAGATGAGATCTTGATTTTTCAGCGCTAGTATCTTGAAATTTCATTACAATTCAATGTCCAGTTTAAGTCCAAAATTTTGAATATATGTTAGTTTACTTTCTGGCTGACTCTATGTGTGTGCATGTGAGAACACATGTAAGTTTGTATGTATGTACATGTGTGCATGCACAACATTGTGTACCAATACCATCAAACATAAAATACATCAAAACAGGTTTGAGTAATGTGATTGCTAGAAATACTATCGTGTGTAAATGGTCATGAAGATTTCAAAGGGAACAAAATACCCTTTTATACGAAAGGGGAACTGAGTAGTAAACTAGTTATGGCTTGAAAATCCACGACCCCAATCTTTCTCATTGATTCCAGAAAATTTTATTAAAAATTTGAATTTTATTGTGAATCGATCCCAAGTTGAAGAAATCAAGGAGACCTTAGTGAACGCCCCAATCCGCTAAGAAAAAGACCTCCCCTCGCGATAGATCTGCCTTAATGGGAGATACAGTCTACAACTCACATGAAACGTTCACTTAGTTGATAGTTCCACCCAGCAGCTCAGTCTCGCTACCTATCTCTATGAGCGGCCACCGTGAAATTGGAGTTCAAAAGCTTACAGCGTGCCGTAATTTTCTTATTCCGCGCCCGTAGTGCGGTAGTCAGGTTTTATTACTTTTCAAGTCAGGGTAGCATGCTAGCGCACTCTGGCTTTGCCTCCATTTGCTTGGTCATATGTTCATAACAACAAGGTAGCAACAGTAAGTAGATGAGCACCCCCTTGCACAAAAGCCATTGCGCAGTAGGCTAGAGAAGCAGGGCACCCTTTCTAGCTTCACGCGCATCGCTTTTCTTGCTTATCTCGACCCTTAAAGAGACCCAAAACTCACATATCTTCGAGACAGAGGCTTACATATCTTCTCCCCTTATCAGAACGCTTTGAGCATTTGCCATAGTTACAGAGATTGATGATGGCTCCAATAGCAGGTAAGGAACCTAAGCTATATCTTGCTTTTAATGCTCATTGAAAGTCCAAGCAAACACATCTTTGTGTTCCCTTTCAAAAATTGATAATGCTTTCTTTTTCAGTGATCCCAAGGCCAGCTGATACAAAGATACGACATCAATGATGCTTCTAAAGAGACTCATCACTCTTCGCAGAAGTTCATTACTTAGTGCAATCCTTTTTTTATCATGCATTTTAAGTATATTTTATAACTTATTAGAGTAATACATGGAATCTCTACGATATTCTGATACATGGTCTTAAATTTCATTTACTCACCAAGAGAGACCGTTCGTGCACTTCATCAACTATGACATGAGTAACACCACTCAAGTTTCTGTCACCCTGCAAATTAAAGTTTTGTAAGAGAAAGTAAAGCATAGTGCATGTGTATTCAAATTGAGTTCCAAGAAAATTTTGCCACGTGCAAGTATTTTGTTAACTTTTGCATGAAAATTCAAGAAACGTACTTCAAAGTTTGAACTTTTTCAAAAGGTAACTTCAAAGTTTGAACTTTTTTAAACAAATAAAAATGTACAAGTTATGGCAAGAATTAAGAGGCACTTCAGGGCTTCAGGCATTTAATGAAAATGCAATGGCTAATCAATAATATGGTGCCTACAGGAAATTGGGGACAAGCAATTAGCACTTGGAAACTTTAATGCCAACTCCAACATCTTTTATATAAGCATTCTCAATATTTTAAATATGGGGTAACAAAAATATGTCCAATATAAGCATTAAAAAATAATTCTAATAAAGAATTATAAGAACAAAGGATAAGCCGACAATATGAATGTCCTAATCCACCATTACAAAGTACAACCAAATCACATTATCTTATCTACTGATATGCAGTTCAGAAAATCTAGACTTCTTATTTTCACCTACACAAATCTGGTAAATGGGGCAATAAAGCAGCAGATTTTTTTCTTCAAAAAAGAATATTACTACAATAAAGGGCAGGACAAGGAGCAATAACAAGGACAAAAATAAGAGGAAAGGAAAAAAAAAAAAAAAGCATATTGCCAATACTCTCTTCCCGTTCAAAATGCTGTGAAAAAAGGACTATGATGAGTCACGAGGAACACAAAATAAAGAAAAAAATTTATGCAGCCCTAATACATCTGTTTACTGTTACTTTCTATAATGTTTTTAGTGTTGCTGTCTTTTAACTCACGCTACATCTTTGTAACTCTTGTTTTGTCTCATATTAGTTAGTTAGCTTTAGTTAAAAGTCTATAAATAGGTGGTTAGAGAGTTAAGAGAGTCGCTTTTATGATCCACATCATTTTTAAGCATGGAATACCAAGTTTCTTTGCCATTTATGCACACACCATAATAACTAAATTGAAATACATGCTAAATTGACCTGAGACCAGCAACTTTTCACATGAATATAGCAAACTATAAACTTTTTTTCTAGATATAGGTTCCAAAGGTACAAATCACATGCTTCATCAAATTAGCACAATGATTGCCAGTTTTGACGTCCAAATAAACATTAGCCAATCAACTCTAAATACTACACCTTTTTGTTATAAGCAACAAAAATATTTTATTAAATAACGAAGTCAAAATACAAACGAGGACAAGATGTCCTACAAAAAGGAAAAATATATATATATCAAAGAAGAGAAGGCAAAATACAACTCATAGCCAACACACTGCACTCCACTTTACTCTAATAACAAAAAGAGGCACCACAATAAATTCTTTTGACACTGAGGCCCATAAAGAAGCCAAATGATAGACCCTATCCCACAAGAAACCAACCCTCTAAAATCTATCCTCAAATACCCTAGAATTCCTCTCCAACCAAAGAACTCAAAAAATGGCCAAAATTACACATCCCCACAACACCATAGAACTCTTTACTTCCACCCAAACCTCAAAAATCAATCTCTAGCACCTGTACACAGTCACCAAGCAGGATCCTCCCTGTATACACCAACCAAAAAAGGAACTGCCATAGTGCTAAAGCAATGGGACAATGCAAAAATAAATGGTCCGCAGTACCTCCAAATACTGATCACTTATACAGTATACAACTAAAGAATTATACTCATTTAAAGAAAAGCAACCCTCAATTATTAACAAAAATAAAAAAGTGGAAAAAAGAAAAAACATGCTTTGCATTTAACTTATTGAAAATAAAATAAAATAAAACAAAAACCTACGGCAACAAAGAAAGGGGGTAGACTGTTGGAGAGAAATGTTAATGTAAGTCTTATGAGTATATTTATACAAACAAAATTTAAGTACATAAGATAAATTAGTTCACACAGTTTATTCTACAGATACTCAAGTCAATTTAGTTTATGTATAGTTGAACCAAGAGAGCCCCACTAGGTAACAAGATGAATGAATCAAGGGAATAATACTGAGAGTATTTGGCCATGTGCAACAAAGTAGTTTACACCACTAAAAAGTCTTATTACGAAAGCTGAAGGCTGTACAAAGACAAGTGAAAGGCAGCTAACTTACAATTTAACAAAAGATAAGATCCAAAAGTAGAGGAATAAAGAATAGAATTTCTGCAGCTAAGCCCCAAAGAATTGGGATAAGGTTTCACAAAGTAAAGTAGCACTTCAAGAATGTACTTGGATTAGACAGTGCACAGGGAAAAAAACATGGAACAGATAATTAAATAATTATCATCAAGAAAGGTGATACAAAATAAATTAAAATCTGGTGTGAATCAAGAGTAATTAAACATGTCACATTGATTACAACAGATTCAGGGAAATAATTCAGTTAATGAGAGGGCCTACCGCAATTTTCCGTAGAAGAATGCCCGTTGTACAAAAAAGAAGCTTTGTTTTCTCATTCCTGAGAAATTTAATTCAGCAAATGAAAATGCAAAAAGTAGTGATACAATATTTGCCATCATAAGAGGTAAATAGAAATATTACATTCACCAACAGACAATAAAAGGATAAGGTATCATATTGAAATATTTTCTCCATTAAACACATTATGTTACAAAAATCTTTAAAAAAAAAAAAAAACAAAGAAAGAAGTTGAAAAGCAACTAATGGCGATGATAAATTGCAATCCCACGGAAGAATCAAGCAAGTCAAAGTAGAATTGAACATACTCTTACCTCTTAAGTCATAATCAATCGAAAGAAAAAAAATGCACATGCATAAAAAAACACGGGGAAGTCTATTATAAGGTGAACCTTAGGCAAAGTTGCATAAGGGCCAATAGCATAACAGATTTTGAAAAACCAACTGTTGGATTAGGTACAATTCCTATGAATTTCATGCTCACCAAAAATCACAATGATCCAACGGTTGGTTTCTGAAAAATGTCCTATTTTTCACCATCAATCCGTTAGATAGGTGTGATTTTTGGCGAGCATGACATACATACAAGTGGTATCTAATCCAACACTCAGTTTTTCAAAATTTATTTTGCAATTGGCCATATGAATATAAGTTTTTTTCACCTGATGCAAAGATGCATCAGGTGCACCTCATAATATCAGTTTTGAATACACACACACACACATATTCAAGTAGCTTCTAGGCATCGAGCCTTCTGCTCCCCTTTTTTTTAAAATTTTTTTTGTTTTATAAGCACTTGAATGGCATTCCAAGCTTAAACTTTGAAAAGTCAAAGCTGATATATTTATATAAAATATAAAATTATATTATTAATTTATTATATATATATATATATATATATATATATATAAAATTTATTTTTTGTTTATATTTTTTTACTTTATAATTATTTTTAACATTTTAATACATGGTAAAAAGTATTTAAAAAATTATAAAAATATGTTAAAAAGAATTAATAGAATTATTTTTAAAAAAAATTAAAAAAAAAATGTTATAAATTAATAAAAATTCTCAAAATATTTTTAGAAATTTTAAAAATTATAATAAAATTCTAAAAATATTTTTAAAATGATAAAAGTTTAAAAAAGACATTTAAAAAATCAGAAAATGTATAAAACGTACAAAAATATTAAAAAATTTAAAATTATAAAAAATCGCTATGAAGTTGAATTAAATTCTGAAATTCATTTTAAAATATTAATATACACGATTGGAGGGTGAGAACATGTGCATTACTACTTTTGGGGCTTGATGTACAAAAAAAAAAAAAAAAATTCACAATTGCAGCGGCCAAGACTCGTTGCGTAACAACCAATACTCCCACATCCTATTACAGCTTTACCGTTACTGTTATGGGGCCATTATACGATATTTAAACCTATGCTTCCACCGCAAGTGCCTTCACCGCCATACTTGCCATAAACTCAGCTTCAAACTTGGACAAGGTTAGAAAAGACTACCCCTCCACTTGAGAGGAATTATAGGTACCAAATTGTTGCCTAACTGGAACCATAGCAACTCTGTGAGATCCCAAGTAAATACATAAGTATTACCCTAACTAACTCTTATAAGTTATATCAACATCATATTGCCATGGCCTACCCAATAATACATGACTAGCATCCATATCAACTACATCACAGATTACTTCAGATCTTTAGTGCTTTCTAATAAAAATAGGAACACAACAAATTTCTGTTACGCACACCACTGGTCCCTTTTTGATCCAGCTGATAGTATACAGAGTTGGGTGCTTTTCTGTTGGCAGCCTTAAGAGTTGCTTCATCTGCCGTCCATCGTATGGAAGCCTTCCCTTGATGCAGCTATGTTTTCTACAATTAATCCCACCAAGTTGCTCCACCCCCTTCAACCTAAAAGCAACCATCTTAACAGTCTTGTCCTCCTCGATCTCCATCATCTCCAAGAACCTCTCCACCTCCGACAGCCAATCAAGAAACTCCTCTACATGCAGATTTCCATTGAAGTGGGGAATATCTGCCTTAAGTCGGTACTCTTCAAACTCCCTATGACAGCGTGCTGGCCTAGGTTTATTGTACTCCTCATCATCTTATTCATCCTCTCTATCTAGTTGATATTTGATAACGAGCAGGACGCCAAAGGGCGTTTCTATTGGCAGGTTAGCGCCTGGCGAATCCTTCGGCACATCCCCTACCAATGACTAGATGCCTATTGTAGTATTGTTAGCATTAAGATTCATAATGATAAGCATCTCGCGAATCTCGTTCAAAATGCTAAGCTTGATTGCGTGGTTGTTGTCGCTGTTCCTCTAACGCCTCCACAAGGCTTCTACCCCACAATCACTGTCAATAGGGTTTCTATCTTCTACTCCGTGACCTGCCATCGAGCCAAGTGAATTGTTACTCTAATACCAAATGACATAGCAGAAATTAATACAAGGATATGATCTTCATCAATATCCTAAGATAAACCGAGAATCCACTAGGGCTAAATGGCTAATAACTCACAAGAGAAGAACTCCATAAAATATTATTGATCAAAAAAGTTCCTTGCCTTGATGGCTACAGTACATATATCTATATATATATATATATATATATATATATATATATATAAAAAGAGAGAGAGACAAAAAGAGAGAAATTATTAAAACCCTAACCAATAAACTAGGAAACATAAAACACTAATATAAATGAGTTAGGAAACTGATAGAAACAGAAAAACTCAGAAAAACCTGGAATTCACGCTCTGGACCAGTCCATTTCTCTCCACACTTTAGACCGGTTCTGGAACGGTCCATTTCCTCTCTGGGCCGGTTGCTAAAAAATAGGACCTGTTCTGGACCGGTCCACTTCTTCTTCATCGTCAATAGCTCAATTTCAATCCAATTGTTCAAGAAAATCATGAGCTATTTTTCTACATTCAATTTTTCATGGAGATAAACAAATCTTGGATATGGTGTCAGTAGCTAATGAAAGCTTAGATTCAAGGCTTAGAAATGGGATCCATGTTTGATTTGCAAGCTAGATTTGAAGAAAGTTTATGATCATGTGAATTGAAAGTGATTATTTGTTAATAATGATGGGTTTGGGGGGTAAGAGTGCCCGCCATATAGTAGCTCAAATGCGTTAAGAATAGGCCTCTAATCCAACCAGCATAGCCCCATCAAATTCTAATAAACTATTGCGATCTTTGTTGTAGAACCATACTAGTTCCCCTCCCCTTCCTAGAGCTGTTACCCCCTTCTGCACACCCCAACATGATTTCACTTTTAATCTTTAAATCAATTCTGTCTCCGATGATTCAAAGACTACAAATCTCCTCAATAGCTATAAACACTGCCTCATTTCATTTTTTGAACCCTTAAAGGACACCCCTAGAGGTTGCTCTTCTTGTTTTGTACGTTCAGGTACATACTTTCACTTGAACTCACACAATGGAAAGAGGATCTTTTCATGCTTAATACAATAATACATTCATTTGAAATGTACTCTACCGCCAAATAGAAAGCCAAGAACAGCTCCCACCACCACATGTTAACCACTTTGTCATATAGCTATTCTAACTTCGTTTTGAAAATAATGGTGATGTCCACCTTCAACTTATTTATTCAACTTAAGAAACAACACATCCCTATAAAATGCAGGCACCGCACATTAACTGTAGGAAATTTTACATCAGAACTGAATACACATGCAATGCCCTCTATGGCTCTACCTTATCCACAATTTCAAGTGGCTATAAGCTACCACTGTATCATTGCCTTCCCGGAGCAATTTAATTCAAGTCCTTTCCGGTCATTCTCCTCCTCTTTTAGAAACATCACCATGTAGCCATGCACCAATTCACATCTCATCAATGCTGCCTCTAGTTTTCTTTAAACATTTGTGTTACTATCCAAATTGGCACCTCCTTATCTGATCATTGATAGAGTTTAGACCTAAATTTTCCCAGAAGCTGGCAATTCTATCTTCATAAAATTTTCAAATCCACATCTCTTATATGTGAGCATGTATCCAATTACCAATAAATTATGCATGCACAAGACAGTCAAACAATCCAAAACAGATATGATTACATGCAGATGAGGAAAACCAAAAGTAAAGTATGGTCTCCTATTACAACTGAATTTCAAAAGAGCAAAGTATCACAATAATATCAGGACAGATGAAACGGAACGTATGAAACTCCACTGCAACGTCAAATGTAACGAAAAATAAAACCGAAATACAAATGTAGGTAATGCATTAAAAATAAAGCTTAGGAGGAAGCACATGAACACCTTGCACTATCAAGTCGGACTTGATAACCAACCAAAGAAGCATCCAAACCTGGTGAAGGCTCACAGCGCTCATCAGCGACTCTTTCAGCAACGGAAATAGCCTACAAAACAATGCAGCAAGACCCCGAACTTTAATTACCAAGTACAGAGAAAAGCTTCCATTATAATTTCACAATTAAACACTAGTACGTAACATAATTTAGTTACAAACAAAAAAGAACATTGTATTTCCAAACCCTAACAGGGCAGTGCTACCACTATGCATCAGCGCAAAGTGAACATGTTTCATGCATTAATATCAGTTGAAGATTGGTCAAAATTAGCCCTCCTTCCATTAGCAAAATCAATTACTTAATTCTTAAACAAGTAGGGCATGGTAAACATTTATGCTCCAACTTGGGGTGAATACTGCAAATGTATTGTTGTCTCATATAGTCATATTAGAAAGTAATACATAATTTGGATTGCATTCAAAATAAATCATATAGGTAATGTTGGCAATAATAATAATCATCCTATTTATCTCAATGAGAGAAAATCGGTGTTATAACATAAAACAAAACCAAAAATCCATTCGCAAAGAAAATATTGTACTGACTGCTATTCTCCTTGGTTGTGTGCATATAATGTTGCAGTGTCCACCACGTCCTGCTTCAATCATGTCATCCAATATAAATTGTGGGACCTACATAATTTTCCAGTTAGGAAACATCCTGTAATGCTGTTATTAAAAGGAAGATGCCAAGAAAGGTACATTTACCTTTGAGCCATGCCAAAACACAAAAGGGTACAAGAATGCCATGAATACATAATACTGAAACATAAGTTACATCAAAAGCAAACTGAATATTTGTGTACCTGAGTTGTCTTTCCAGAACCTGTTTCCCCACAAACAACAAGAACATTATTCTCCTTCAGTAATTGCAATATATCACCCTTCAACTCAGCAATGGGAAGTGCAGCTCTGCTTTCTAACATGGCCTAGAAAGAAAAACATATTTATGTAAAATACAAACAGAATGTTGAGAACAGAAAATAAATCTTCAAATGGACTGATAATAAACAAACAGGACATAAATGAAACATTAATTTAAAAAAATGCAAGAATTCAGATAAGATCACTGCCCTGCAGAGTAATCACTGCACAAAATGCTAGGAATATGCAAGTTTATTTACAGAACTTGCCTCAGTAACCTTAATCTTTTTTAAGAAGATAATTCCAGATATTTGAAGAAAACAAGGAACAAATTTATTAACACTTGTTGCAATACTAAATAAATAAATAAATTTGATAAACTATTGCTTTCAATTTAGAAGAAAGAAACATATGTTTCAAGCCAAGAATTTATAAGGAGTGTGACTGTCTTGTACACATCATCTAAGAATTTAAATTAAATGCCCACAACCCACAAAACATTTTTTTTCCTCCAAAGAAACTGAAATGAGATGCAAAGGGACTGCAAATCTTTGGAAATTTTAAATGCATCGATTGAAAAGACAAGAAGAAAGGTACAGAAATGAGGGGTTACAGAATCTGCAACGCAGATAAAGATCAGGTAGTTCTAAACTTAAATGCAACATGTTTAGAAAGCTATGTGTCGGGGCATGAGAGACCTGTCCCGGAAAGTAACGGTACAATGGGCAGTTAAGATGTTGCAGGGGCTAAAGATATGGACAACCTGGAAAAAAAAAAAAAGGACAAGTTGGCTCCTTTTGTGACTGATTTTCTGGCTGCATTGGTGCCTTCTAAGCAGGTGCAGAAGCCCAATGTAATATCATAGGGGCCATCTTTTATTAGCAAGTCTTTCAGCCCAAGAGGAACAGAGAAGCCAAGAAGAGATTGATCTAGATGCAACACATACCCAATCCTCCCCACATAACCAAGAGGCTTCAAGGTAAAACTAATCCTATGGCTGAAGGAAAGGCTATTAAATCCAAAGCGGTTTGCAAAGGAAACAATGGAGTTTCTGACTGGAAGGGGTCTCATATAAAAGGGAGGAGAACCTAAGTCAAACAAGATGAAGAAGGGAAGCAGTAAAGAGTTTGATGGGTTAGGAAAGATTGCGTGACTCGAGCAGATTTGCTTCTCTGGCAACAAGCAGGTCACAGTTCCCATCTCAAGCACTGAGAGGGATAGAAGTGACAATATCAGCTCCTCTTTTTTTTAAAAGAAAAAATAAAGTATATCCACTCCTCTGATATCAGTAAGTCAAAGACTGAAAAAATTGATGATTCTGAGGTGCCACTTGCAGATCTTGATATCAGACGGCTTGTTGGGGTGCAAATATTGTAATATCCTATTTCAATTTAGAAAGATATGTAGTCCATACTACAGGAGTTGCTAGAATGTGAATGGTAAATACAATTACGAAAAAAGGGGCCAAAAAAGATTACTTTAAGAGACACATAACAGCTTTATCACAGCCAGAATCCCTCCATCAATCTATTTTCTTAAGGGATTTTTGAAACAAGAAAATACTAACCTTGTATTTCTGCATTTTCCTTTTACTCTCTTGTACCTGTCTCAGATAAGAACTCTCTGCTTCTCTAGAATAGTTTACTCCTGAAAGATGGCGCTAGGTTAGGAAATCACAACAAACAGGAATTAGATTTCTTAATCAGCAAGAAGGAACAGAATTTTCATCTTTCTTTCCTTTGTTTTTTTTATTTTGTGTGGAAAAACTCCTCATTAGAAATGAGTGGGATTCTTTCAATAAATCCTTTTTATTATCTATTCCCTTTAATAAACATGAAAATAATTTAGCAATCTCCCACTCAACATCTAAAATTCAATTATATTCACAAATATTTTACATGTTTCACTGTTATTTGATGAGTAAAATACAAATGAAGTAACTTTCAAGTTCCAATAAGTTAAGTTGCATCCAAATTCTATTAACGTACTTTCAGCTTTCAGATCAGCCAAAGAAGCAGATGAATTTTCATCTTCCTCAACATGAGGCTTTTGAAACTTTTCAGGAAGCGAACTATTCATGACATCATCAGTAGTAGTTGATCCAGAGTCAGCAGCATTCAATAAAGAATCCACAAAACCAGCCCTTCGATCGTCCTCACTGTCTTCTATTTTGGTTGATGATTCTCCTGTAAGTTTTCAAATGTTATAGCAATTGTTAACTAAAATCACCAACATCCTTCAAATTGAGTGCCCTAATTAAAAATATATAATTATTTACTTTAACACTACAAAAGATTTAGAAAGCAAACAAATAAAGAAGTCAAAGCTTTTCAAGATAGAGTTTCATTTGGTAATTTACTTTAAACTAAATGTTTTTAATGTAAAAGGGTCACCTTCTTTCCATTGCATAGTAAGTGAAGCATATGGCTCAGTAATTAACATGTGAACAGGGAAATCTGGAAACAGACGATAAAGAGCAAATGCTGCAACTCTATTCTGTGCATCCTGCGACCAAAACAATTTAATTAAGTCATATTTACAAGCAGCAATGTGATTTTATTTAAGATCCATTTTACTAAGATAAAAACCTAAACAATAAGAAGGATCAAGCACCTATAACCAAAAGAGCCAAGAAATGAGAACTGGCCCTGGAAACATATTGTATTAGGGATCACAACAAACCAATAAGGGTCACACCCAACTCTAGCCGTCAAGCTCGAGAAAATCGCCCCAAACAAGAATATACAAGTCAAGATTCTATCCCAATAGGACAGGGCACAGCAACGTGACTAACCTCATTAAATAAATATATTATGGGTAAATAGCACTTACACCCCTTCTATTTTCTGACATTTACAGAGGCATCCCCTCTAGTTTCAAAAATTACTGAGACACCCCTGTCAATGCCGAAACCTCAATGGAGTTAAATGGGTATCTAAAATTACTAATATACCCCTAAAGTCAAAACATTGCCTTTTACATAGTTTAAAAAGAATTGGATAAATTCCACTTGCAGCCCCTCTCGTTTCTAACAATTACAGAGATACCCATATAAAAGGACACTTTTGGTATTTTCTTAAAAAAAAATACATGACATCAGCAAGGAAATAAACAGAGATAAAAGTCTGTTTCATTAAGGGGGTCTTCATGTAGTTTATTTACAAAAGTAGGGGGTGTCTCTGCAATTATCAGAAACTAGAGGGGCGTAAGTGTAATTTATCCAGATATTAATGCTATCTGCCACATATATACATATATATTAATGTTGTTAGGAAAACGTGCCTTGAAAGCCATTTTTCTGAACGTTTTCATAGTTTAATGAATAAGATTTATTGATTGTCTTCTATTTCATATTTGTGGTAATTTGTATTAAGAGATTCATGAGATGAGACAGGGTTCACAAGCTACATTGTGGAAATTTGGGTGTATGAGATATATTTTAGATAAAGGGGAGAACTGCAAGTTCTTTCAGAAAAGACTTGCTGCTCCCTATTTAAATCCAACAAGTGACTTGAGTGCAAGACGAACCATCACATAAGAGGTAAATCTACACTTCGTAGAATAGACCATGGATATTTTCTTTTTTCGGTATATTTGCAGCAAGTTTAGCCCCTACTAAGGTGTTCCCAAAAGGGGACGAACCCTGTTTACGATCCTGTGTGCAGCTTAATAGCACGTGAACAAAACACATAGCCTAAGCAGAACTCAATATTCAACCAACCTATGATGCATTTATTTAATCAACTTACTATCAACAAACCATGTGTTAGGTTCTCATTGCAGGAGATCTTGGAACATGCCTGTAATACTCATAAGGGCGGAGAGTGGATTCTAGATTATATTAGTCGTGCATGAATCATATACCGGGAGAATGACTATGAAACAAGTCGAGATACTCGAGCATGATTCAAGCTTGGCTCTCTAATGGCTAGTTCAAACGCATTTATTAGTTTAGAAGAGCTGAGCTCGAGTTTAAATTCACCATTAGTTAAGATGACAAGCCGACTCGTGAATGGCTTACCTTGTAACTACAGTAGTTTCAAGGGCTGTTTCAATATGTAAACTCGTAATTATTATACTTCTGAAAGGCATTCATTTCTTATGAATGAATATTAACTGACTGACATGATAGAGACAAGTCCATGACTTCTAAAGGCATGCGTCAAACCATAGTTATCACACCCAGACTGAATATTAACTCAGTCATGAAGGGGGCACCAGGTCAAACCAATATGTTAGATTATTTTTAATATATTCGAGTGTTATTATGGGTATACGAGACTAGTATGTTATATTATTTTTAATAATCTATTTATATGAAACTAATTAAATAGATTATTTTTAATACATGGGTAACTTTGACTGTAATTTAGGGACCCATTTTAGCGAGGATGGGGAGGAGATTGGATGAGTGGAAAAAAAAAAAAAAAAAAAAAAAAAATTTATTGTCAAGAGGGGGTAAATTAATTTTAATTCAGTCTATGTTCTCTAGTTCGCCGATTTATTTTTGTCCATCTTTCAGATACACACAAGAGTAGCAGGGGAGTTGGAAAAATTGATGAGAGACATTTTTTGGAAGGGAGAGGTGAGGGTAAGAAACCTCATTTAGTAAAGTTACAGCTTGCCTCTCGTCCTAAGTTGAAAGGTGGTCTTGCCTTGGGCAACATCATTAAAAGGAATTTCACTCTTATTGGGAAGTGGTTATGGAGGCTTTTATTAAAAAGTGAATCCCTATGGCATAAAGTTATTTCAAGGTGTTTACAGTAGGTTCTTTAAAGTAGAAAGGACTAGCCACTCAAGACAGTTATGTAATACTCTCACAGTAAAAATATTGGATAACCAAACACAAGGATACAATAATAATAAATAATAAATATAAAAATATTAATAATGGAGTACGGCCGTACCCAAGTGCATCACCACTTATTATAACTTTTAAAGGAAATCTGATGAGAAATGACTTCAAGGGGAGGAGTTGGGCAACTTGAGAGTGAAGGTGGGGACTTTGGTAGTTGATGACTCTCTTCCCTCAAGAGTAATAGCTCCCCTAAACACTCCACCACTTTGAGTGGTGGTTGGCTTAACTTTCCTGAAGTGAGGCCTAACTCACGGTGGTGGAAGGTAAAGGCTAAGGATTGTTCCCACAAAATATTTAAAGAAAGATGAAGAAAGATAGAGATAGAAGGAGAGAGCCTTCTATCCCTAGTAAATGCATCATTTAATGCCCCTCGTTGTATTATCAGGTTCCCTTTATATAGGCTAGCGAGGGCGAATAGTGAAACCGGCTCATACTCTATCTCTTAAGTTCAGCTTTTACAAGTGGCAAACCAATCACTCATCGAATCGAAGGGCTAATATCTGAGGTGCTATGACAGCATACGTCTAATAGAGTTTGCTGGATAGAAGATCAATTGCCCTTATTTAACAAATTTTAATACCTTTACCCACTTTGCACCACCAGAGTCGCCGTCAACTCGCCGATTGCATTTATTGCGTCCTGCAAGTCTGCAACATGCCGTCCACGCATTAAGTAAGTTTCGTCCCAATCACTCCCAACATGGTTGAGGCGGTTGAAACATGGTTTCATTGAATGAGAAGTATCTTTGCCTCAACTGGACCCAACTTTTCCTCCAAGCCACATTCCTCGGATCATCCCAAGTGGACAAAATCGTTGACCACGATAGGGTCTCAACCTTGCCTTTTCCAACACCAAGTCCTCAAAGAGGACCCCCTGAGCCATGCCATGACCCAGGCTAACGTACAGCGGTGTAGTTAGGGCACATGCATTGTCTAGAGGGAGCAAAGGTCACACCCAAGTCTCGCTGCCCTAGCTTCCACTTTTGGAGTGGGCATCCTCAGGAGAAAACACTTGGTTTCCCTTTTTACAAGGGCATTTACTCGTAATAAGCAAGCATCCATGTCATTCATTATAAACATAGGCATCCTTATCAAGAGGTGAGGGAATGTACCTTGATAAAGGGAAGTTAGAAGTGCATGTCATATTTTCACATTATGGATTTAATACTTTACATTATGGATTTAATAACATAAGCATATATATATATATATATATATATATATATGAACAGATAGAACATTTACATTGTAAACACAAGGAAATATAAGTTACAAGAAAACAATTGGGATGCTTACTTGGGGGAGGGGTCTCTCCTCCTTGTCCTTGGAACGGTATTTCCGAGTTTATGGTTCTTTTTGCCCCTTTTTATCTTCTAAAGAGGGGCGCGGGGATAGAGCTAGGATTTGGGAGGATGTTTGGATGGGGAACTTTTTCTTTTCTATGTTTTTCCTAGACTATTAGGATGGATGGCAAAATTTTCAAACTAAAAGTGATTGTGGCAAAAGTTAGAGGTTTTTAGACTATTAGGATGGATGCCAAAAATTTTAAACTAAAAGTGATTTATATGTGAAGACATGGTTTGAACATAACTTTAAAAAGATATGTGAAGAAATAGTTCTCCAAACGTGATTTTAGAAAAAGCTAACGCAAACGGGTATGCATTGCCTTCGGTTCATGACGCAGGGATTGATTGTTTTGTGGACTCTATTACATTTCCTATCAGTTAGAATTTTCATTTTCATCGGAATCTTAACAATATGGAGGTTGAGGAGTTATATTCTTTGTTATCTCTTTTGGATGGGTTGGTTGAGTTCCTTGATTTAGGATAGAAGAAATTTGTCTACTTATTCTACAATTGTTTTTTCTTCAAAATCTTTCTTTGATGCCTTGTGTGCTGCTCCTTCGGTACATTTCTTTTGTCCATGTGATTTGATTTGGAAAGAAAATGTGCCCTTAATAGTACAGGCCTTTGCTTGGACCGTGGCTCATCAAAGGATTGCAATCAATGACGTGCTGCAAACGAAGAGACACAGTTTGCTTCTATCTCCACAATGGTGTATTATGTGTAAGGCTGATAGGAAGAATATTGATCATTTATTTTTTATGCATTCATCTTGTTTGGCAAACAAGAAAATGCAAGAAAGTTGCTTCTTTATTGAGAAACTTCAAAATATTACAGAAAAGAGAGAGAAAGTCTCTTTCTCCAATCAATACAATTCAAAAACAGATCTAACACTAACTAAAATGCCAACTCATCTCTATTTATAGAGATTCCTTTAGTTGTAAAAAACTCTAGAGGAAAACTAAAATAACAATGCTCTAGCAGTCGGCAACAATCCTCACGGACTGTAATGCTCACTCAACAATGCTCACGGCAGTAGGGTGGCAGCAGCAGTATAGCAGATCTGATCTAACGGCAACAGACTTACAGCAGACTTGGAACTCCCATTACATCATACTCCACCTCTTTCGAAAGAACTTGCCCTCAAGTTATACTAGTAAGCAAAATTAGCCAATCAAATAGCTTATTGTGTTTTCTCCAAATTCCATCCTTCTTCAAAATAAAAAGTATAACCTGAATGAAGAAAGAAGGTTGTGATAGAAAACCTTGCTAAAAGGGTTGCTGCCTTTCCTAACACGCCAACTTTCCAAAACTCATCATCCAAGAAATCCCAAACAAATTAAACCAAAATAAATAAATAAAATAAAACCCAAAGTAGTCTAGAAACTTTACTGTACAAAAACAAGCAATCGATCATCTCTAAATATTCTTTACACATAACTCACCTATTGGGAAGGAAAAAAATCCAAAAAAGATTAACAATAGTTTGAAACACTTATCCCAAACCGCCATCCAGATGAAAAATGCAACTTTAGAAGGGGCTTGGGTCTTCCACACCTTATGCATAGGAAAATGGACCTCCTCACCTCTAAAGAATAACTTAGAATAGGATTTGATTGAAAACTTCCCATCACCTTTCCACACAATCACATCTACTAAACCCCTAACTACCTCTGTATAGTGGCCAAGTGCACGCACCAAACATCTTCCCAAAACCGAATTCAAGAACCAACCCCCACCCCCCCTTTAAATATCACATTCTTTCAAGCCCACATTTTCAATACCACCTTCTTCCCTTCTTGCTCTACAATTAAAGGTATGAACTTTAACTTCTTATTAATCTTGTTTTGGTTGTGATTCAAGTGACTACATGTGGTTTAAAGTTCTGGATATGTTTTAAAATATGTTACTTCCACTTGCACCTATCCAACAAATGCAATACAGAAAGTGTTTAAATATAAGTATACAGAATTAAAAATACATTCTAAAACTATAAAATCAGTCAAAATCACCTTACCCAATTGTATGTAGGTTTTAAAATTTCAATCCCAAACACAATTACATGAATCCCAAACTACGTCTTGATAGAGGCCAGGCGAACTGCATAATTAACCCATTCCATTGCAACCCAAATTAGCATACAAAATAACAAAAAGCTCCCAAAGAATTACAGCCCAAGAAAACGAATTTGAGCATATCGATGCCCATGAGTCTGAAGATGTTGTTGAACTATCCACTATCCAGTGAGTTCAATGAAGAGGTAAACTGATAACCCATTTTAAACTTTACATTCTACATGAATACAGAAATTGGTCAATACAGTTTCTCATAACAAATATTCAAAAAGTTTAGCTAAAGGCATTACAAAAGAATTAATAAAGTTTATTTATTGAGCACTTACTACAAATGTGACACTAAACTAAACAATACTAAAATAATAACTAATGGATTGAGAGCAAGCAATTTGCTGAACTTGTATGCAGTAAAAAACTGCACCCATATGACTAACAACTCTAGACAGTCGCCAATGAGGAAAATGTAAAAGAATGTAAAAGAATGTACATAAGCAGTAAAAAACGCTCTGCATCAAATGCAACCTAACACCCCAGACTACCAGAACAGAAAGTAATTGACAACTAGACCTTCCTAGTCTGGTTTTTTTTTTTTTTTTCAATAAAATCTGAGTCTATTTGTTTTTAGGTTCTAAAATCTGAATATACAACAGAGAAGAAAGCAGATCCTCCGAGTTAAATGTCACCAAAACAATTACCTTCCAAGTCACTTCTTTCTATACACCTTGTGTTTAGAATGGCAATCAGAGTAACTTTAAAGCCTACATATGGGGGCAGAGGGTTGAGTAAGTACCTCAGCAGACTCAAAAGTTTCATCCTGATCAGGAAGCTGAAGACTAATTAGTCCCCCAGATTTTCTGCTCTTACCCCTCCCACTAGCTTTACGAAGTACACTGACAGCATAAGAGAAACCATTTTCCTTCCCAAGCACTTTATTAAATTTTGGTGCTTCCCACCCTGATCTTTGACAAAGCTGGTGAAGGACAGCCTTGGGAATTTTTTGTGGGTCCCCCTGTAAATTTAAAGACCACATCCACAGAGTGACAGAACAAATAGTTAGCCATTACAACAACAATAAAACACCATAAGAGCCAAAATAATAGAAGGCCTAACATGACTATGAACATTCGAAGATTGAATTTAGGGGTTTTTTTTTTTTTTTTTTTTTTTGTCATAAAACAAATGAATATCAAGTTGCTCTATAATACACTATGACTAAAAATATGGGAAGATGTGTACACAAATCAAATAAAATTATACAACAGATATTGTAAAGTTCAAAATCCTCCACCACTACTCTTAGTATACGAAGTTCATTGCATTGTAGATAATAGAGACTGGAATTATGAGAAGTAAACTGTGGACACATGATTTGAAGTGTTTTTCAATCTCATCCAGCTCAATAAATATAAGCCAAACAAGCTTATTGCATTGCATGTATTACCTTCTTCCAAATGCCATCAAATTTATCTACATTCTTGCCGCTAGATAATTCTCTTAATTTTTCTTTCTTTTGTAGTTTCAAAATCTCAGGAGGTAAAACTTCAGTGGCTGGGGCCTCTTCTAAGAAGAAATTGCCAAGCTCTACATCTTCTGCCTCCTCTTCTAAGATAATCTTTTCCTGAACAGAAACACTTAATGGAATAGGTTTAATCAAAAAATCCCCAGAGCTGCAGTGCTCTGCAACATTTTCATCAACTGTTGATTGAACTGCATGCACGACAGAGGCCACACCACCTTCGATATCCCATGATGTTATCGCCTCCGGCTGCTTGTAAGGCATGGAATTACAAAATGTGTCCTCAGATACACAACTGGAAGCACGTTCATACTCAAATTCGGATGCCAAGATGTCGTCTGATAGTCCTGCTCAGTATATTTAAACAGAAGATGACATGATTTTGAACAACCAAAGCACAACAGAAATTATGACAGAAGTCGAACCTAAAGCAGCCAACTCTTGCTTTAGTTTGCGGATAATAAGGCCTGCCTGTTCCTGGCTTTTCTTGTCCCCTTTCTCTTTGGCATTTATAGCTTGCAACCGTGCAGCATGGTACTCTTTGGCAATTGAATCATAAGACCGTGGTTCAGGGACCTATTAAGATAGAGAAAAAGAAAATGAAAATAGGGGGAAAAATGCTTGGTCAGCATTACAACGAACAGGAAAGCTTGCAAATTATTATATCAATTTAAATAAGAATCCATCAAAAACATTGGTCACGATTATCATTTATCACCAAACAAAGGGAAACAGTACTTTCAGTATATGAAGCTAGTCTAACCCTGCTAATATATAATGATAAGGGAATTCTAAAACAAATGCAACTATTGCAGGAAAATGAAGCGGGAAGAAGATACACTATGAGTATAATAGACAATGGCAATATCGTGCCTTCGTATGCAACGTCGTTACCACATGTGAGAAAAATTTAGGTGAGTATAATATCATGATGGTCATTTCAACAGATGAAACAATCAATTTCATGGTTTGGTCAAAATGTCAAATAGCAAGAACAGAATCATTATCATCTAAGTAGTAGCATAAGAATTATTCTACAACAGAGACATAAGTATGCAATTATCCACGTAGAACAATCCTGGCTGGAGATTGAACCTTGGCACTCTAAGCTAAGCTTCAGAAAGAAAAAGTGGTAACACCACCTTGTATCTTTCATAATGTCATTCCTTGGAACTCACCACAAAAAAACACAAAAGCCAAAGAAAAATGACAACAATTACCATAACATTTCTACTGAATCAGCATCATTCTACACAGCTCACAATACCACAGGAAGTTCTATTTTAATAAACTTGCATTCTTTAAATTGATATATGACTACAAAACAGTACATACGTATTCTTATCCTCCTTACAAAGAGAAATGTGATGATAGCTTCAAACCCCAATGGAAATGTGGCACTAAGCTTATAAACTGGTTGTATAATTGGTACTTACACTTCTCATGTCTATTTCAGTTGTTTTTGAATATGACAATATTTATATGGCTAAATTAATGCATGGAGTGATCTTATATTGATTGATTGATGTCCTTTAAAAGCTCACTTGCACATATCACATATATCTTGCATCCTAGATACCACATCTTTATCATGTATACATTTTATTTACGAAATTTGACTCTGAATAATGTAATACTATCTTTAATAACACTTCCCAAAGTTTCATTGAAAATTGCCAAGTCTACGTACTAATTTTCGTCATTTATTCGAATCAATATCAATATTTTTTCACTGCTGATATCTCCAATCTTTAGGACCCTCAATATCTCCATCAATATTGATTTTGAAACCCTTGGCCTGCATCACTACTTAATAAAGAAAGGGGGGAGAAAGAGAGGCATCAAGTTCTATTAAGTCATAATTAGGAGCACCCTACCATTGATTAATGTTCTAAGTAAAAATTAAGATAGAGATATCTTATTCTTTTCTAATGTTGACGAAGGAACTGAAATTACCTTCTTAGAGGAATCCATGTCAACCTCATTGTCTTCCCGAGTTGTAGATTCATCCTGCAATAGAACTATAATAAATATCTTCACTGCATTAACTATTTTCAACAACATCCCACTATGGAGTGTATATGAAGAAATATTTTCAAGAAAAGTCAATATATTTGACAATAAAATTGTAAAATAAAGAAATGTTGTAAAGTGCAACTCAACCTAGGAAATTATCATGCTATTGCAAGAGAAAGGTAAAATGCAAGTGTTAGAACAAGGAAACACATGAATTTTTTCCATGTTTTAGTGATTCCTAAGCCACTTCAGAAGGCAATGGGTGTATTGAACCACAAATATACAATCCTGTCAAATATACAGCACCAAAAGTCATACAGTTTTGAGCCAAAGATACAAGGCAATTACTGAATTAAAAATCAAAACTCTTTTTTTGCACATTTTCACATAATAGATCAATTTTATTTTAAAGATAAATTAACAGACGATGATTATTATTCAATCTTGGAACCCAAGATAGTGAAATTTTTATCAAGAAAATAATGTGGAAAACTTTTTTTCTTATAACGCATGCAAGCCTCCGTGGCCTCAATATATATATATGTATAGTCCCGATCCTGTCAGCATATGCTTACTTTAGTTTCTTTAGTTAAGGTAAGCATGAAGCTAATAGACAATTGTGGGATGCATATTTTGAAAAACTGGCCATTGGATTAGAAATTATTCTTATGGATGTCATGCATGCCAAAAATCAGTGATCCATTGTCAACATCTCAAAATATAGACCGTAAAAAACTGTGACCGCTGAAAACTGTCACAGTTTTTCTCAGTGACATTTCTAGAAACCGACCGTTGGATCACTGTGATTTTTGGCATGCATAACAGTCATAAGTATAGTATATAATCCAATGATGGAAAGAAGGTCTACAAAGGGTAAATCTGCCAACGTGTTCCATCTAAGTACCTCTTCTTGTTGTTCCACATATTGCCGGATCCAATCTGCTTGAGATGGCTGGTGTGAATCCAAAGTATCATGATCCGACCTCCCCTTGATTCTAATAGAAACTTCTGGTGTTTCCTCCTCAATCTTAACAGATGAATCCACCAAAGCAGTCCAATCTTCCCGTGCAGTCAATATGACACCAACAGAACCTCCTAGCACATAAAATTAAGTACAGATTACAATAATGTCCAAAAGCCCCAAAGTGCTTAAACATCAATTCCTATTAAGTAGAACTAATACCCAGTATAAGTACACAATGAAGCCATGAAATTTAGAGTGAATTTATACCTCCATTCATATGCAGAGAAGTTCCACTAGAAAACTTCAAGGGGAGCTCATTCCCCGGCAAATTTAAGCATAACCAATCAAGAGCAGCCTCAAATGTAGCACCATCCTACTCGATACATTTTAAACAAACTGATCAATTAACAATTTGTATTGAAATACATTTTAAACCATTACGAAATTAAACAACAGTATAGCCATTAACTTCAGAAACAAATTCAAAGCAGCCCTAATGCTCTTCTAATTGTTGAGGAAATGTAGGAATGGAGAAGAAATAAAAATTCCAAAACTTAAATTTTATTAGGACTCCAGAAAGAAATTAAAAAAAAAAAAAAAGGGGGGCAAAATGGGCTTAGTGCAGCTATTTCGATTACAAATTGATTTGAACTTCTCCCGTCGGAAACAATAACAATTTAAAAAAAAAAAGTCGTGGCACTCTTGAATTTGTTTTTCTTTTCTTTTTCCCTAGTTTTCTCAACAACCAAACAGTAGGTAAATATTCAATCAAAATTATTAAAGACAACATTTACAAATTAAAACAACACATTCAGAAATTCGAAAAAACAAAACCGCATCACCATTAACTGTCAAATTTCAAAATTTTAGGCATGAAATCAAAATAAACAATAGCGCCGCTGTTGAGTGCATAAAAATATTTGAATTGAAGCCTAAAAGCCAATAAAAATTGTGAAGGCCATTGGATGAACTCATAAAATTTCAACATTTTGAATGGAAAATTAAAACAAACAGCAAAACAACGACATTAACGAAGCCATTAACAATAAATTCAAAATTTTCTTTTCTTATCTTTTTTTCTCATTTATTTTCTCGGAAACCAAACGGATGATTATTATCGGGTTACCTTGATAGCAGAGAGAGCGAGTTCGATTTGATCATTCGAGAATCCTTCGCAAGATAGCTTCTCGTAAATGAATCGAAGCTTCTTGGCTTTTTGTGCTTTGGAGAGAGTATCGTCGGCCGGAGTTGTCGACGGATACGGCGTGGACCGGCTCGAGTTTAGCAAGAGCCTGCGAAGCCGGTTCTCGTTCTCTGCTGATATCTGGAGTCGAGGACCAGACGTAGTAGATTGTGACTTGCTTTTGGATGAAGAGGAAGATGCCTTCTCCTTCTGTTTCTGCTGCTTCTTTTTTGGAGCCATTTTTTGCTTTCACTGGACCCGAAGAGGGAGAGAATGATCAAAGTGAGCGAAAAAGAACAGTGAAGTTGCAGAAATGTTGCGTAAATGCAGTAGACCGGTTCTGGACCGGACGGTCCATCAGAAACCCCTTAAACCATTGATATCACCCTGGCTCTGAGTCGACCCGAGTTGAGACTCTTCAAGCATGCTTGGATCCAACACTTGATTATAAATTCGAACCAAGTCTAACAGAGTCACCCTTTAATTTATCTGAATTTTGTTTGTTTATTATAAGTTTATTCGTGAGTTATTCACAAACAACTTAGTTTATGTTGTAGATTCAATATAATTAAAAAAAGGGCCAAAGGTCCTCATTTAGAAGATTTTCATACCAAGATTCCTCTCAAAAGATTTTTCATGCCAGAAGAATCTTCCCCAAACAACCTTCAATCCCAACCCGAATTTCACTATGGCAGACTCCGGATTTCACTATACCAGAACCGAACTTCACCACATTGGACATCAGATTTCACTACACTAGAAACGCATTTTACGGCGCCGAAATGCATTTCATTATGCCGGAAAATGCATTTCACTATGCCAGAAACGCAGTTCACTACACCGAAAAATGGAGTTTGCTTCATCAAAAAATGATTTCCCTACACCAGAACGGAGTTCACTACATCAAGAAAAAAAAAACAAAACAACAAAACAAAAAAAAAAAGCCCAATCGAGTAACTATCTAACGACCGCCGACATATACAAACAAACAGTCTATCGGAATGGAGTTCACTACACCGGAAAAAATTTAAAATTTAAAATAAAAAAGAAATAGAAAAATGTGCATTGACAGAAAAACAACAGGAGTAGGAAGAAAAAGTTGCAACAAACTTACTGCTAACTAACAGAAGAGAGAGAGAAAAAGAGAGAGAGAGAGGAAGAGAGACAGACCCTTCTCGCGAAATAGGAGAGGAATTGCCCTTCTCACGAATAATCTTCTTCTTCATCACTGTTGAAGCATCACTGACTTATTGCATGGCTGCCAATTCGAAGAGTCAGGGAATCACGAGTTTGAGGAAGCGATTCGTGAACCAAATTTGGATCGGCAACTCGTGTGATCCAACTCAGGTATCTCCACTCCTTGCCTAATTCAAAGCTTTGCGATCAATGCTTCCATGGCTGATTTAAAAAGCTCACGCACTTCTAGATCATTGAAGTAGTGAACTCCCATCTGCGATCGTAATAGCCATGGATAGTGATGCACCGCTTGCTTCCAGCTTTCTGACGGCATTACCTCTTCTAGCCATGGCAGCACTGCCTCTTTTAATCAAGACTCCATCACTGCCTCTTCTGATTGCTTCATTGAGAGAGCTCTGCAATTGGTCATCCAGGACTTGACGGTGGTCGTCTGAGCCTTGGACGGTCATCCTAAACTGATGGTTTCCCACCTTGACTCAAACTCCGAATTTTGGGTGATTTTTTTACCTTATCTTAATTGTATCTGATTTTCTTCTAGTTTTTTAACCCAATCTGATTACCAAGACTCTTGGGAGACTCAATATGAATCCTTAGATCACTTTAATTGCATTTAATCTCGACCACCCATGCTTGAGCCAATTTTTTATAAATAGGAAACTTAGCTTAGAGTTTTTGGCATTCAATCTTCAAGGAAATTTTGGAGAGCTTCAAGAGAAGGAGTAAGAAAAGAACTCTAGCAACCCTAGAGGTAAGTGTTGGCCCAAGTATATACCTCTAGAGGGGGGTGAATAGAGGTTTTGCAAACTTCAAAAATAATTATCAAATTAAAATTATGGTTCAATTAATTCAAATAAAGAAAATGTTTGAATCATAATACAACAATTAATATAGCAAGTATATAAATTGAAATGCAAGAGAAGAGCTAGAGAGATTCAAACACAAGGATTTAACGTGGTTCGGTCTCCGTCTATATCCACGTCTCAAGATCTCCATCTCGAGGATTCCACAATCCACTTTAGGATTACTCCTTCAAGGTGGAGAAACCTTTACAACTGTCTTCTTCCCAAGGTTGAAGACATTCACCCACAATCTACTTTCAAAGGTGGTAGATTCTCACCCACAATCTTCTCAAGCTTGAAATTGATCAACAATCAAACTTCAAACTTCACAAGGGTTACAACTCAACTCTTCTTCACACAAGATTACAAATAAAAGTGTGATAGAATGTGTACAAATAAAAAACTCCTCAAAGAGTGGATGATTGTACAAATAAAAACTCTCACTAATATCTCTCAAAGATATGAACTAATTTGGCTTCAAGAGAGAATGATGAATCAATTGACTAATATCACACAAAATGATGTAAACTAAGTTTGTGTATGTTTTTGTATGATCATTAGTTGATTTAGGACTCATACAAAGAGTATATATAGAACCATCAAATAATATGGCCGTTTAGAGACAAAATAGAGCCGTTTGGGGTTTGTTAAAAACTAGCTATTATGTCTAGAATCGGGCAAACAGTCGACTCTTTGAAGCAGACAGTCGACTGTCTTGCTACTAAAAAATCATGTGTCAACTTCTGTCTCAAACGGTCGACTAAACAGTCGAGTACAAGGCAAACAGGTAACCAAACAGTCGACTGTCTTGATCAAACAGTCGATTGTTTTGAGTGTTTAAACTCAAAACAAGTCTTTTACAAAAGATGCAACTTTGTTTCATCATGATCACTTGTTCCCACTGAAACTTGACTTAGTTCAAAATGTTTTCCAAAAGATATATAGGCCAAAACAAAAGGATAAAACATTTTGTCTTTTGAGTCCATAAAGCCCACTATGAGTTTGAATCAATTTTTGACCAAAAAGTGATTTTCCAAAGTTAAAACCTATGGTCTTTAAGTCATAGTCTTTTGTAGGGGTGTGCGAGGGTCGGGTGAGGGCGGGTGGAGGGTAAAACCGCCAACCAACCCGCCCTTGGCAGGTGGCTAATTCTCCCACCCGCCAACCAACCCGCCTACTTCAATAACCGGCGGATTGGTTAAATATATGGCGGTTTCAACCGGCGGGTTGGGCGGATTGAGCGGGTGAAGCATTGCTATTTTTTTTATATAAACACCTAAAGTTCTTAAAATCTTTTTAACAAGCAAAAACACATCAAATTTGTATATAACAATGCAATATTGTGTTATTTAGTAATTAAACTATAATCCAAACAATTTTTCCAATAGTAATAAACTAAATTGCCAAAATAAATTGTTTTACAACAATAGAAGATACTAACTAGATACATAATAATAAAGGTTTATTATTATTAAAAAATCTTACAAACTAACGTATGGTTTTACATTCAAAATTGAAAGAATATCAAGTTAAATAAGTGCATATTCAAACTATATATCATATTAAACATCTCTAAAGAAATAAAAAACACTAACTTGCAAGCATATCCAATTAAGGGAAAATATAATATAGTAATGAAATTTATTTTATATAAATATATTATTTATTTATATATAATTATTTGGCGAGTGGTGGCGGGTTTAGGGCGGGTTGTCACCTCTATACCCGCCAACCGACCCAACCCGCCAAAAAATCATCAAATCCACCCAACCCAACCCGTCTAACCATTGTAACCGCGGATTGCGGATGCGGTCGGGTCCGGCGGGTTGGATGGGTTTTTGCACACCCCTAGTCTTTTGAGCCAATATAGTTCAATCCTAATTGAGAGATTTACATATTTAAGTCCTAATCACTCACACAAGATAAAAATAAGATCTTCATGAAAATCTTTAAATCTTGTACTGGGCTTGTGATTGGCTTCATCTTTGGCTTAAGCAAGACTTCATCTTTGAATGGTTCTCTTCATGGTCCTTAGTGAATATATGACTATTCATATTCACATAAGGTACACTTAAAGTGCATGAGCTTCATGGGTGCATCAAGCAATATTGAATCTTCTCCATTGAAGGCTTAAATCCTGTTTCTTATAAGTATGAATAATATTGACAATATATATAAGAATCATATGATAAATAAATGTTCAACATAGATAGCCAATTTATCCATTCAAAAGAGTTAGCCAAAAGTCCATTAGAGAGGTTTAACATATATCAAGATGTTCAACAAAGTATATGCATAAACATAATACAATGTTTGTTATCATCAAAATCATTAAACAAATATGGATTGAAGCCATAAGGCTAACAGCAAGTTTTTATTCTTTCATTCTTTCTGTTAGCCTAATGGCTTCCACCCATATTTGTTAAATGATTTTGATGATAAAAAACATTGTGTTTTGATCTCTCATGTGTATATGAATATATTGTTGTATTGCACATGATAATATTGTTGTATTGCATATGAATATTTTGATGTTCATTCGTGTTTATTGCCAAACCTTTTTGAATGAATGTTTATTATTTGACAATGTCATATTTGTTACTTAATTAACATTGTCATATTTATTTGATGTTTGTTTGGCTAACCTTATTGATTGATTGACATTATCCTATAGTTCTTGTATATCCATTTTGGTATATGTGTTATAAGAATATGATTCAAGTTGTCAATGAAGAATGCTCAAGCCATCATGGAGATAAAGCTCATGCACTACATTGAACCTTATGTGGATATGTATATAATGTATATTCACTAAGGACCATGAAGAGAGCCATTGCATTGATGCAATCCAAATGAAGCCAATCATGAAGCCTAACACAAGCCAAGCTCAAGTCTTTCTTTGAAGATCTCAAGTGTGAAGACTTTGTTTGTATCTTGTGTGAGTGTTTAGGACTTTATTTGTGAATCTCTCATTTAGGATTGAACTACATTGGCTCACTTTAGAATGACTTAAAGACCATAGGTTTTAAACTTGAAAAATATCATTTTGGTCAAAAGTTGTTTTAAGCTCATAGTGAACTGGACCCAAAAGTCAAAATATTTTTATACCTCTTGTTTTGGCCTAAACATCTTTGGAAAACATTTTAAACTTGCCCAAAAATGTTTTAGAACACTTAGTTAACTTGTCCAAGTGTTTTATGTTGATTTTGACTTAGAAATTTAGAAAAATTGACATTGCAACTTCCCTAGTCGACTAACCCCTTAGTCCTAGTCGACTAAGTGAAGTCTTGAGGCAATGGTTTAAGAAATTCTAAGTTAGTCGACTAAGCACCCTTGACTAGTCGACTAATGGTTTCCTAGTCGACTAACACTGGTCTTCTAGTCGACTAATGATGGATACAAAAGCCATGTTTTTGTTGCAAAGTTTCTAGTCGACTAATGATGGCTTACTAGTCGACTAATCGATCCCGGAGAAATTTTTCAAATGAGTTTTTAAGTTGCTAGTCGACTAACCCTTTGCTCCTAGTCGACTAACAAACCCAGAAATGTTTCAAATGTATTTTTCTCGAGCTAGTCGACTAACCCCTTAGTCCTAGTCAACTAACCGTGCCCGGGAAGTTAAAATGCTTTTAAAATATGCTTGCTAGTCGACTAACCTCATTGTCCTAGTCGACTAACTAATGCTCTGCGACTCCAAACGGCTTTATTTTGTGTGCCTAACGGCCATACTCTTTTGTGGGCTTATTTATACTCATTCCACGAGTCTTGAATCAACTAATGATCATACAAAATCATACTCAAACTTAGTATTCATCATTCTTGTGTGATTTATTCACTTGATTCATCTTTTTCTCTCTTGAAGCCAAATTAGTTCAAATCTTTGAGAGATATTAGTGAGAGGTTCATCATTGTACATCTTCTACTCATTGAGGAGTTTCTTTATTGTACACATTCTCAATTTTATCTTGTAACTTGTGAGATTTAAGGGTTGGGTGAAACCCTTGTAGGTGAGAATCTACCACCTAGAAAGTAGATTGTGGGTGAGTGTCTTCTACCTTTAAAAGAAAGCAACTTATAAAGGTTTCTCCACCTTGAAGGAGTGATCCATAGTAGATTGTGGAATCCTCAAGACGGGGCTCTTGAGGCGTGGACGTAGGCGGAGACCAAACCACATTAACTCCTTGTATTTGAATCTCTCTAACTTTATCTCTTGCATTTCAATTCATACACTTGCTATATTAATTGTTATTCTATTTACTTGTTGTATCATTTGATATATTGTGATTCAAACTTTGTCTTCCGCTGAATTTAATTGAACGATAATTTTTATTTGGTAATTCTTTTGAAAAGTTTGCAATACCTCTATTCACCCCTCCTAGAGGTATATACTTGGGCCAACATTTTCATTTTTATTAGTTTATTAATTTAAAAGCATGCTAGGGTTTAGTTTTGAAGTCTTCTAGTCGTCTTCTTCTTTTCTTTTGACTAGCAAACATGCTTAAGTTAAAGTAGAAGTATAGTTAGGTTATAGTCCTGTTAGGATAAATGCATGGTTAGAGTTAGTAATGCATATTAGGGTTTGCATACATAGTTTTGTTATTTCATGTGATTGCATGCATAGTCATGTTATTTCATGTTAGTAAGCATTGATGTTAAAAAGCAAGAATAGGAATTAGGATTTATCATATGCCTATTTTTAGAATGTTAAAGTTTACATAAGATAAATGAATGCATTGTTTAATATAAAACTGTGGACGAGGCACAATGTAAGTTTTTTCCCTTGTGTTTATTTCCCAGTAATTGATGGTTTGATATAAAACTGTGGACGAGGGAGCGATTGCACAATAAAATATTCTTCCCTTGTGTTTACCCATCATTGAATGTTGAGCTTCTTAATATGTGCATATTGATAGCATGTTAGTTAGTTTTCATATCAGCATTGTTTTGAGACCCTTAAGGTCGTATTTTTGCATACTTCGAGCATAGTTTTACATATTAGCATATAAGATTCAATTAGTTAGCCATTTTTATATTTTTTAGCATGTTTAGGACATTTAAAAGATTATTTAAAGAATGTTTAACTTCTATCTAGAATGTTAAATGTCATTTTAACTCGTGTTTTGAATATTTTAAGGGTTATTTAACATAGAAATTGCACCAAGGTTCACATAGGTACAATTAGGTTTGCATATTCATCATCTTTGCATCATTTAGATTTGTTTTCAAGCATGTTTTTATATATTTTAGTTGTTGTCCATAATTGCATTATAACTTAGAAGCAAGTTTAGGTTCACATTAACACTAGTTTAGGTTGAATTTAGCCTCTAGATATAATTAGGTTAAGTGTGGTTTAGAAACCCTAGGTTAGGAGAGTTTTTTTTTTTTTTACCTTCATAGGACTCTTTTATTATAAGAATTACAATCATGTAAATCCTCTAGAGTTCTTGTCTTAAGAAACTCCTTTTCTAAATGGATTTTTTTTTATAAATAAAATTCTGGTTTTTAAGTATTTTCATAAAAATTAAACTTTTTGAAAGTTATTTATTTTCCAAATTGAACTTTTTGAGAAATAGTTGTTTTCAAAATCAAATTCCTTTTTGGATAAGGAAGAGTTATCTTCAAAATCAAAGTTATATTTAAAAAAAAAAAATTATTTTCAAAACAAAGTTTCTCTAGAATAAAATTTTAGATAAGTTTGGATTATTGAATGATAAGCCTTTAGATAATGATTTGCATGAATGTAGTTCCCCATAATAGGACGAGTCCTATGTTAGTTCGAACTACGTGGACTTTGAAGCTTATTAGGAAACTAGTAAGATACGTAAGCGTTAATAGAGCTCAAGTCCACCCTAGGTTACTAAGTATCTTAGGGCCTGTTTACTTTGTGAAAATTTTTACAATTTTTATTTTCTATTAAAATTTAAAAAAAAAAAAACAGTTTTGATTTTCAGTTTTCAAAATTTAGAAAATGTGTTTACTTTGCAAAAATTAAAAATGTTTTCAAAATATAAAAATAGTGTAAATTCATTTACTAAAACTATATATTATCTCTATATATTTTATTATTTTTATTTTTTGATTTTACAGTTGGTCTACATATATTTTTTTTCTATGTTTATAAGCATTGCCACGATATAATCCTTGTTTCCAGTTTTTGTGAAAAAACAAAAAATGTCTTTTTGATGTTTTCACATTTTCTTAAAAAACTAAATTCATTTTCTTGAAAATAGTTTTCATTTTTTACAAGTAAACGCATTTTTTAAGTCGATTTTTGTTTTTGTTGAAGATGAAAATGAATTGAGAAAATTTTCACGAAGTAAACAGGCCCTTAGGTTTTTAGGATTTTGTTTGATTTTCTTTTTATTATTTGTTTTAGTTAGTAGGAGTTATGTGCATAAGATATTAAATAGCCTAAATAAAATGAGGCCTTTAATTAAGGTGAAGTGGATGCCTACAAGATGTTTCTTGAAACCTTCCCACGACATAACCTAGTCCCGAATCCATCTCTGGTCCTTGATTAAGCTTTTCCAAAAAAAATGGAGTTGTTTTGTTTTGAATAAAATAAAACATATTTTTATGGTTTCCTTATTCCTTAAAAATAAGATGGCGACTCTTCATCTTTTGGAAAACCCAATTCCGCAAATGTGGGGCATTGAATTCATGATGATTCATAGCCATTAAAAATTTTAAATGAGGACTTTATGCAGGAGATGTCAGGACTTGAGGCTAAATATCCATTAAAAAGAATTAAATACAAAACCCAAAAAAATGGCTTATATATATATATATTCAAGTCTAAATTATGAACGCATTTGAGAGTTTAAATGCAAATCCGTTCATAAGCCTTCTAATGAGCATGTTTACGAACATCTACGAGTCAAGTATAGGTTTTCCTAAATTTGACTCATTTTTTTAAAGGGGCCTAAACTTCATCGGCGTCTTCATTAGCTTGATTTTCTTCAAGAATCACAATCATTCCTTTTTTTTTTTTTTTTTTCTTGTGCTTTAAGGTCCCCTTCGATCACTTGTATCAAGGTAACTGTCATATATAAAAATAAACCTTTCACTATTCACATGTGTTTTAATAAGGTAAATAAAACTGATGTGTGTTATGTGATGTGTGTTCTAATAAGATTAGTGTTTTAAATAGAAACACTAATATGATCAAAACACATAAATAAATTTTTTATTATATGTAAACATATAAATGAGCAGTGCTTCCTCTACAAACGTGATCATTGTATCCTAAGAGACAGACATTCGAGAAACTGTAAACACAAATTGGAGGGGTGAAATCTATCTTAAGAACATAATGCTAAACACTAGCCTTGATTAAAGCTTTCAACAAAGTTTCTAAGTTTTTTGGATTCTCTAAAATCTGTAAGTGATTTATTTTAGGTATATAATTCTGATTAAGAATCATTTTTGTTTCTTTCTTCCTTTTATCATTCTGTTTATTACTTGGATACCATTACGGTCGGCCCTGACAGTTTGGGAGCCCTAGGCAAGCTACTAAAATGGGGCCCTCCTACAAAATAACATATATAATTAAACACAATCGAACTTATAAAATTTAAAATTCTAATTATGTGACAAAAAATACTACTGAATAGCATACCATCGATACCTACATTTCAAAACACTAAGGTGGGATGAATATTTTGAATAACCGACTGTTAGATTAAATTCTTTTCTTAGTTATGTCAAGCATTGCAAAAATCAAAGTGATCCAATGGTCGGTTTCAAAAAAATGCCACTTTGAAAAACTACTATAATTGAAAACATCACAGTTTTTATAGTAGAATTTTTAAAATTTGATCGTTAGATTAATATGATTTTTGTCATGTATGACTTGCATAAAAAGCATATCTAATTCAACGTTCAATTTCTCAAAATATTCTACCTACATTGGTGTTTTGAAAACAAGTGGTAAAAGTAGTGGTAAAATAAGCAATAAAGAACCTGTCGTCCCTATATATATATATATATAGGCAATTTATGAATTTTGAAATTAAATCTCACCTGTGTATGGGAACAAAACACATCTTATATGTCGCTCTCATTAACTCTTACAAAGTGTTTGTATGTAATATTTATAAAAGTTGAATTATGGGCCCGTTTGCATTAGTTTTTCTTAAAATTGCTTTTGAAACTTAAAATTCCATTTGGTCTAAGAGATAGGGTGATAATCTCTTTTAAACAAGTTGAGAGATGATAGGATGAGTGACAAAATTTTTATATTAGAAATGATTGTGGAAAAAGTTAGGGGGCCCCAACTATTGTCACAAGCATTTCTAATATGGAAATTTTGATATGTGAAAAGATTGTTTGGACGTAATTTTAAAAATATATGTAAAAAAATAGTACTCAAAAAGTTATTTTTGAAAATGAAACGGACCATATATATAGGTTAACAAATGAGAAAAGTCTTATTATAAGAGCGTTCACTTGGGGGCCCTATTTTTTAAAATAATTTTGGGGGCCCTAGATGACGGCCTTGTTAACCTATGCCTAGGGATACCATTCTGGTATTGATAGAATTTTATTCAAGTGTTCATATTACATAAAATTGTTTTGTTATTTATAATCACAACATTATCCAAATTCTGAATTATTAAAAATAATTTTTAACACTTTTACCATTCCTCACAATAAGTATATTTACCTCTTTCATAATAGAAAAATGCTATTGTTCCCGTTTTGAAATCCCGTCAACTTGCCCGTCTGATGTGGCAACTTCTTATGTGGTATTTAGCCTTCAGCTTTCCAGTTAGTTGTATTACCCATCAGTTAAAGAAGGATTAAAAAAGAAAGAATGAAAAACTCATGAAGAGTAGTAGTTGCATGCAGAGCAACGGAGAGGAATGAGAGAGAAAAACTAAGAAAAACTCAGGAGAGAAGAGAGAGAAACAGACAGTCCATCCTACTACTGCTGTTGTTTGAAGAAGAAGAAAGGAGCTCGTCGACTACAGATCTTTGATGAGGTTGGCCGAGGATGATTTGCTGCATCTTTGGTGTCAAACATAAAGAGTAGTAGCTGTACACAGAACAATAGAGAGGGAGGAGAGAGAAAAATTGAGAAAAACCCAGAAGAGAGGAGAGAGAAACTAACAGTCCATCCTATTACTGCTGCTGTTTGAAGAAGATGAAGAAAGAGAACAAGAAAGGAGATCGTCGACTACAGATCTCCGATGAGGTTGGTCGAGGGTGATTTGCTGCATCACCGATGTCAAAGATGAAGCTCTAACTGCTTAATTTCAAGAATGTCGCTGCTGATTTCAGATCTACAGCTGAAACAAAAAACGATTGCTGGATCAGCTTCGATAGCCATTTGGACGATAATTATGCTCTCTCTCCCTCTTCTTCTTCTTATTCTTTTTTTTTTTCTGTATTCCTTCTCTTCTTCCCCTTCTTTTTCTTCTTCACAGAACCAACACACACATTTTTACTGTGAAAAGACGATAGTGGAAAAAAACAGTAAAAATGAATGGAAAAAAAATAAAAAACACACACATTTTTACTGTGAAAGTTTAGTTTTCACTGAATTTGAAATTTTTTTTGCTTTTCACTAGCTGATAAAGGGTTTTCACTGAGTTTTAAAAACAATAAAAAAATTATATTATGGATTTTTACTAAGTTATATATAAAAAAAAAAAAAAACTGTAAAAATACTTATTTCTCTCTCTTTTCTCACTTTCACTGGGTTTTCATTGAGTAATTTAGTGTTTTCACTGTCTCTTTTTTGTTTTTTTGTTTTTTTGAGTTTTCACAGCATTTTGAGATTTTGAGTGTTTTCACTGTGTATTTTGTTTTTAGTGTTTTCACTGTCTTTTAATTGTGTTGGGAGTGCTTTCACTGAGTTGGGAGTGTTTTCACAGTGCTAGGGGTAGTTCGATCATTTTTTTTCATGTTGCTGATGTGGCACAAGGATATGTCAGATGGGAATTAAATATGGTAATGTTGCACGGAATCAGTAGATTGCTCTTCATAATATAATATGGCCAAAACATAGAACATACGAAAAGCATTCCGAAAATTTTCAAATATATGGCGATTCTCAACAGGTACATTTACCATTTTGCATGGAAGTTATTTTTACTAATTTTTACAATACAATATGGCCATAATTCTAAAAATGCAACAAATCTCAACATGTATATTTACCATTTTTCAAAACAAAGAGGCAGGAATGTCTATATTTACACCCATAAATGTCCATATTGCGATTGAGTATTATGAACTCAGAGATTTGTCACTGTTTTGTACCCCCCCCCCCAAAAAAAAAAACACGCAAAAAAACATTGGGAAGAAAGAAATAGGGATTCCAACATATCGAGATCTATTTTGGAGATTCAATAACTCCAGCATCATCACATATATAGAAAATATAATTTTTTTTTTTTTAAAGGAGAACTCAGTTTCACAACCAAAATATAAATTTATATTTGCAACATGGCACTGAAAAAACAACAAAAACAAACAAATTTTCAAATGAATTAAATTCGTTTCAAACAAGATTTTAACAGTTTTTGGTTTAGAATCTCATAAAAAAAATGAGTTTTTTTTTTTTTTTCATCAATTTGCATTAAAAAACTCTGGAGTTCACTTACTTTGTTTAGCCATTGTCGCCGATTCACTGTCATGCTTCGACGTTGGCAACCTCCAACGCTCTCGCAATCATAACATACGTTCTGAATTTTTGAAAATGGGCTATAATGACACTTTCGGATTAGGGTTATCATTATCCCTCAGCCAGCAAGAATCTCACGAGCGTTTGATAACCGCCATTTTTTAAAATTTTAAAATTTGGCTTAAATATATTAGGGACAAATCCCTCCAAAGCTATATAATTTTTAAATTTCAGAAATTGATTTTTCTATAGGGGTCTTTGGGTGGGGTTATAGGTTATAAAACCCCCCTTTTTTACTATTAAATTTAGGGATTTTTGACCAAAGGTCCTGTATTAGAGTCTTCTCTTACATAAAGTCTTTATTTATGATTTTCAATGGCTAAAGTTCTATTTTTTTTTAAAAGGGCAATTTCCATGAATAATCTTAAGTTTTCAAAATATTACGGCTACGATCCCGATCCAAAACATATTACTGTAATACACCTATTACTGTTTTTTGGGCGAAATTACCCTTAAAATTGAAGTTTGACCAATTTGTACAAGATCCCCAATTTTGTATATAATCCCCAAAAATAAACAGAATCCCCAATCCTCAATTTATCTAATAATTACCAATATTATAGATAACCCCCAATTCCTAAATTTATGAACAATTCCCAATATTGTTAAGAATCCTCAATCCCCTGTATGTCGGGTCAACATTTAATGTTGGTCATTCAATGTCCCTCGAATTTTTAATTACAAAAAATTATTACACATAATCACCAATTTAACACGTAATCCCCAATTTTATAAGCAATCCCCAATTTTTTACAGAGTCCCCAATACCCAATTGCTGATGGAATACCCAATTTATTAGAAAATCCCCAATACCCATATTTGCACAATATCCCCATGTGTACACATAATCCCCAAAATTAAACACAATCCTTAAATTTATACACAATCCCCAACTTTTCTAATAATCCCCAATTTCAATATGTCACATCATGCATGTCATTCAATGACCCCTATATTTAACACATGATACCCAATTTATCACATAATCCTCAACATTCAAGATAATATGGAATCCCCAATTTTATACATAATCCCCTATTATCAACCTTAAGTTGTCACATCATGCATTCCAATCAATCACATTATATTTGACCAATCAATATTATAATAATTTTCTTAAGTATCATTAGAATACATAATTAAGTTCAGTAAGTTTAATTTAATTAAGTTGTTAATTAAGTTTTCTTAATTAGAGTATACCAGATTTGGTTGATTTGGTGTTCTTGGAAAGCGCAAACTGATTTGACTTGCATTCATTATGATGTTTTATTATTGGGGATTGGGGATTCTTAACAAAATTGGGTATTCTTAGTAATATAGGGGATTGGTGATTATTTGTAATTCTGATAATTCTTTGTATTATTGGGGATTGAGGATTATACACAAAATTGGGGATTGTGTTGATTATTGGGGACTCCTCAATTTTTTTTTTAAAGAAAATCATACCAAAATTTGACTATTTCAATAGTCAAATTGTAATTACCCATATGAGTGGAGGGTATTTATGTCCTAAAAATATATTTTTGTAATATGTTTTGGATCGGGTTCGTAGCCGTAATATTTTGGAAACTTAGGATTATTCATGGAAATTGCCCTAAAAAAAAGGGAGGGGCTATTTGCAGCACAACCTTTACTAAAGGCAGCCCATTTAAAATATTCATTGGGTCTATTATACCATTTTCTAAGTACGACCCATTAAGTTTTAAATGCAGCCCATTACTATACAAAACAAAAAATTTAAAATGCCATAAATGCCCCAAGTCTAAATACTAGACACAATTCTATTTGCAACCCATTATCCCATTAATTAAATTAAAAAAAAAATAAAAACAAAAAATGGTCTTCATCTTCTTCATCTTCATCATCTTCATCTTAAAGAGGTTAGTTTGAAGTTTGTACTCACTCTAAACACTTTCATTTTAGGTTTGTTTGTATATTATCGGTAAACATTATATTTGGAATAAACTTGCTTCAAAACATGAAAAATAGCGTTTTATAATCATTATGGTATGATGGTTTTATGAAAAAAATCCATGTTTCGATCGAAAAATTGAAAAAAA
>JAESVK010000685.1:0-19409 GCA_017140935.1 Hamamelis virginiana | reverse complement strand
TGATCGACTCAGATGACAAGGGAGATTATTCCTTATCAGTGATCAAGATTAATTAATTTATAAAACCGCGTGACTGTTAATCTCAATTCGATTGCGACTAGTGAGCACGGGTGTCGAACCACTGGGAAATGCAGGTTTAGAATAAAAGACTTTTTAGAATTAATTCAAGTGAAAAGAATATTGTTAATTTAATTGGTTGGTGGAAAATGCTCCGATTGGGTCGAAGCGAAAATGTAGTATTTTAATAAAGCTGATTAAAAACGCGATTAATTTGGTGGAATGAGCGGAACTTGGGTGAGAAGCCCATTGAATATCAATTATACAATTTATATTATAAAATCCTCAATATAGTAATTATGTATGGTGGTTCTTCCAACTACAAGAAGGAAGTCCCAAAAAGATTATGAATACAGGACCTGCAGGTTTATCCTTGAAAAGAATGGAATATCGCTATCCACCTTAATGAGGAATAAAGCATGCTAGTTTGTATTCATACCAATAAGAACCATTGCATAATTATATAATTGCAATCACAGATGTACAATTATATGATATTATATTTAGCGATAGTGTGCGGTAAAACCTTCACAACTATGCAATCACATAATACAAATAGAGGGATGTTTATAAAATAGGATTGTATAACGAATCCAACTTCATCCTCACCCAAGCTTGGAGTATTAGCTACACATCAATGGAGGAGAATATCCTTTATCCATGACAAGCTCTAAGGGTTCACGGGATGGAAAAGTAAAATAAAAGCAGTAATTAAATAACTGAAGAAATAAGGAAAATGGCAGAAATAAATAAAGAAAATGGCGAAAATAAATAAAGAAAAGTGACTGAAGTAAATAAAGAAAATAGCTGAAATAAATAAAGAAAAGGACTTAAGTAAATAAAGAAAATGACAGAAAAAGTAAAGAACAATTCTCAAGTGAGAACTGAGCCATGCATAAAAAGGGAAAATTGTAGAAAAGTAAAGTACTGAAAGTAAAGACTGTGTATTTAAAGAACAATCCTCAAGTGAGAATTGAGCCAGGCATTAAAAGAAAAATTGCAGAAATTGGAAATTGCTGAAAAAGTAAACTGCCGAATAAAATGCAAAATTAAACTGTAACTTGAAGTCTATTTAAAATAGCAGAGTAATGATTCAGAGCGAAAGTCTTGAACCCTCTTTAAGTCGCATATACACTTCTATTTATAGAAGGAAAATGAAAAATACACAAATGCCCTCGAAAATATCTAAAAATATCAAAGGAGCCCGCAGCCGCCTCATTACTATCGATAGCGAAGATGCGCTATCGATAGCGCATCCTGGCTATCTATAGACACGTGGCATTTTGACTTTTCATGCAGAGATTCTTTGTATGCTCTTTCGTACTTCCACAGGCTGCTGCGGATCTTTTCTGAATGTTCATTAATTCGAGATGATCATCAAGGCTTCATAGGCGACGACATCAATTTGTACAATCTGCACAGATTTCTTGAAACAGAGAAATTAATCCATTTTGTACAGATCTTATGAAAACTGATATTTATTATATAATTTAGTTATATAAGAGCGTACAGTAATACCATAATTAAAGGTATGATTGTGGTACAATCACACTCCCCAACTTAGGTTTTGCTAGTCTCTTAGCAAAAAGCTAAACTTTTAAAACTAGAATTTGAAAAGCCACTTTCGCAGGGAAACGCGATTGCATTTAGCATATGCAACAAGCCTTTTGAACCACTAAGTTACCCTTAGTGGACGAGTGTAGTCTCGTGAGGGTTTGCAGAAATGATACCCACAAACATGAATAAATAAAAGAATTAATTGAGAAAGAATTTAAAACTATACTATATACATAGTAAGAGTTCCATCCACAGATATATCCATAATCATAATTGAAAATTTAAGATACAAGAAATGCTATCTTTAATAGGAAATTAGCAAGTGTTCAATGTGTAGTGAGGCTGAACTTGATAAAATCAAAATACTGCAATAAGAGTACGAGAATTAACCCTTAATAAGATTCAACTTCAAATCCTCACTGATGGTCACTCGCAAAAGATGTTCACTCTGAAAAGGTTAGTAACCCAGAGTTCCCCAAATGGAAATATACAAGTATAAAACTTATACATTAAGCTCTAATTAATGACCAAAGAGAGATGAAATAACGAAGTTATATAAGCAGATATGCAGTTCATACATAAATAAAACTTAAATAAACAAGTAATCACAAGAGAATAATGCACAATATTTTATAATAAAAAAAGTCTTTATAGGCTTGTAATGTTTTAGGTTGTAACAAAAGAAAGTATGAAGACTGCAAAATTAGGATGGTTGTAATATGTTTAAGGTCACTACCCTAACCATCCTAAATACCTAAACTAACCCTGACACATAACTTAAAATTTTTCTAACTAAAAAGAAACAAAATATTTCCCCAAAAAGAACAACTAAAAACTCTGGGCTAAATCTCATCATCACTGATCATCCCCAGGTGGGATGTCAAATCTAGGATCAGGCTGTGGCTCATAAAATAAGGCGCGGTCCGCCTCAGAAATCGGCTCGCCATCCATACGTCGCCACATGACCCGGAGCTGTGCAGAGTGTCTCTCCATCAGAGCAGACTGTCTGTCGAGCTGCGCGGTCTACCTGTCGAGCTGAGCTGACTGCCTCTGCTGCGTATGCATCATAGATCTCAGTCCCTCCAGGACCTGATGGAACAAACCCTGAGAGCTGGCAGATGACATGTCGGGCATAGTAGGAGCAGCTGGAGTCGGAGCTGGAGCTGGAGTAGGAGTAGGCTCTGATGGACCGGCGGTCTCAGTACGTGGCCTCTTCGGCCGAGCTGCCATACTCCGAGCCAACGTAGTGGGGGTAATAGGACCCTCGCCCCATCTCAGTGGCTCGTCAGACACAACACCCGCACCCAGGGCAAAAGCTGTAATCATTTGGGGGTACGGCATGTTGTTCCGCGGCTGTGTGGCAATAAAGGTGCGGATCTCGCTGAATATCAATGCGGCGATGTCTATGGGGTGGTCTCTCAAGAACTCCAGCAGCAGCCTCACAGACTCCACAGGGATATGCGAATCAGTGCCTTTCGCTCGTAGGTTACAGTAGAGCAGCTTATTCATAGCTGCGTAAGATGGGTGCATGTTCCCGGTCGTGAAGTACATCCCGTCGAATAACTCCCGGTCTATACACACCGCATCAGCACACTGACTCTCTGTCAGCTCTAAATAAGTGCTCTCTGCCTCAGAAGATGCTGGACGCTCGCACCCCAGATAGGTAGCGATGTCGTCCGGAGTGAACTGAACCAAACGGCCTCCAACCTCGGCCTGGAGTGTCTGAGTCTAATCCTCGGCCATGTGTGCTGTCGTATAGAACTAACGTACAACACTGGCCATATAGCCTCCGCCCTTCCTCAGCCAGGTGCTGAGGTGTCGGTCCTGCAGGGTCTCCACAAGCAAGCCCTCATATCTGAAGGCTTTCGGGTCAACATATCTCTCGACGTTGAAGTTCCTCGCCGACAGGATCTCTGGCCATGGTCTCGCAGCTCGCCGGGTCGGTAATCTCCTCGACCCGGTCTCAGTCTCTGCGTAACTCTCGAACTCACGAGGCATGCGCGGCTCGCCAGTCTCGCCAATATCTGGGTGCTCAAAGTACTCCTCCTCCACATACTGGGAACTAGACGGAGGTGCACTAACTGGCGGTTGGGCAGACGACTGCCCTCTGGATGAGGGTCTACGGATGGGTGCTGCGGGCATCTCGGACTCAGAACTGTTCGAGGTATCAGGCTGTGTGCGCTGGGCCTTGCCCCTGCTGGTATCTGTAGACCTACTCGGTCTAGGCTGTGACGGCTCCTGAAAAGCCACGCCCTTCCTGCCGGTGGTCTTTTGGTGTACCATAGCTATGTACAATTTTTTTACACACACACGGCAGCAGATAGGACCATAATCAGCAGTAGAATAATTTGCATAGATACTCGTATATATATTTTTCAATAAGAATCAAACACACAACGCAGCAAGTTGTTACCCCACACGATATTTTTATATCCCATCACAATTTTCAGAACTAGCCTATCATCTAGGCTATATTTACTAACTCCTCCAATCACATGCACAGATGCATGCATGCCCATGCATGCTCATGCATAGCCTAACATCCAGGCATTATCCCAACTCAATACAGTATCACACATAACAAAGACTAGTGTATTTATCATAAATATCTACACTCAACACCCAACTCAATAATATCAACTTTTGCATGCAAAAACTTACGTACACATTTATGCTAAGACAAATGGAACAAAACTAAGCCACTTTAAGAAAAATTCAAAATTTTTAGAAAGTGAACGGGCACTCACAAAGTGTCAGGAATGAAGAAGATGCCGGTGTAACTATCCTCGCTGAAATGCGACTCAAGTGCACAAATGGAGACCAAATGAAGTGGAGTAAACGCAAATTCTGATCGGTCAGAAATGTGCTAAATGGCGCGAGGATCGCAACGAATATTTGTTTGCACGAAATGGAGGGATGGGGTGGTCGGAAAATGAGCTTGAAGGTGAAGGGACACGGCGGCAATGGAGGTTTCAGGTGTGAACAGTGGAAGAAATGGAGCATTTCGCGCGGGAGAAGAAGCTTAAAAGCCAATCCTCGCGATCTCTATCGATAGCGCATAGGTGCTATCGATAGCCAAGCTCCTCTGATCCGCAATGTTTTATTTTTTTTGAAATTCAAAAACCTCTATCGATAGCGCTAGTTGGCTATCGATAGAGAAGGTCAAAATTTTGACTTTTTCAAAATTGGCTTATTTTGAACCAAATTTCACACTAACTGACACTTTATACCAACAAAATGTATAAAAGACACCTTGTTACCCATGGCTGCTAAGTTATCGAAAAAAAATTGGCAACTTTTAGGCTCAAAAACGGGTACTATGGGGGTCCTAAACTCTATCAAAATTTAAACACGGCACAAAGACTCGAAAAAATGGCCTTAAATCATTTTTCAAAAATGTGCACAATATTCTCAACTGATTACGAGGTATTTGCATTCTATCATACACATGAATTAAACATTTATGCAAGATAACAGGAAAGCAATTACCACAGATTAAATTGATAGGATGAATAATTGAGTCCCAAAATTGATCGAATGGTTCAAAATTTGCTTTATTTGTCGCAAGTCTCCTCTTTATTCAGGTTTTATCAAATATTCAAATTGCCGAGTATAAAGATTTAAACCAAGTTCGTGCACGTGTAAGATTGAATACAAGCTAATCACAGTAAAGTATAATTCATGTATCGAAAATAGACAACTAGATACGATATAAATGAAGAATATACTCACAGTTTACAACGTATTATTTATCAAAATCTGTACAAATAATAACTATACAAATTAATGGTATAATATGTACTCAAGAATGATACATAATAATTTATGTATTTAACAAATTAAATGACTAAATAAATAAATTAATCAAAGACAAGAGGATATACAATCAAGAGAATATACAAACCCTCCCCAACTAGAAGTAAACATTGTCCTCAATGTTGAAAGAATGTTACGACTAGACGAGTGTGTATGAACAAGGGGAATGGGTGGGTGGGACTAAGTTTAACGTCTTTAGCTAGACGTGAAATTCCTCTTTAGTCAAACTGATAGGTTGGGTCTTCCAAACTGACAGACTCAATTACCAAACCATCCCTAATGCCCTCACTATTGGTTATACCCTCAATAAAAGGCTTAAGCCTTTGTCCATTCACAGAGAAGGACAAACCAGTTCGAGGATTTTGAATTTCAACAGCACCGTGAGGAGTAACCTTAGTTACCACAAAAGGTCCATCCCAGCGAGATCGAAGCTTACCAGGAAATAGCCTCAATTTGGAGTTAAACAGCCACACCTTCTGATTAGGTTCAAAAGATTTCCTATTGATGTGTCTGTCATGAAACTCTTTCATTTTGGCTTTAGAGATTTTAGAACTCTCGTAAGCCTCATTCCTAATCTCTTCGAGCTCATTTATCTGAAGCTTGCGGTGAGAACCCGCTTCCTTCATTTCAAAATTAAATTTTCTAATGGCCCAAAGTGCTTTGTGCTCTAACTCGACAGGGAGGTGACACGGTTTGCCGTAGACTAAACGGTACGGAGACATACCAATAGGGGTTTTAAATGCAGTCCTATAGGCCCACAATGCGTCAGTTAAGCGCAATGACCAATCCTTACGATCAGGCCTGACAGTTTTTTCTAGGATATGCTTAATTTCCCTATTCGAAACCTCCACTTGCCCGCTAGTCTGAGGATGATATGGGGTTGCAACCTTGTGAGTGATAGAATATTTAGCTACGAGAGTTGCAAAGGGTCGATTATTAAAATGTGACCCTCCATCACTGATGATGGCCCTTGGAAACCCAAACCTAGAGAAAATGTTCTCTTGGAGGAAATTCAATACCACCTTGTGGTCATTGGTCCTAGTGGCTACGGCTTCTACCCATTTAGACACGTAATCTACAGCCACTAGGATGTATTCAAACCCATGCGAAATAGGAAAAGGTCCCATGAAGTCAATGCCCCAAACATCGAAAATTTCAACGATTAAAATAGGGTTAAGAGGCATCATATCCCTTCTAGACATAGAACCCATTCTTTGACAATTCTGGCAGGACTTACAGAAGTCCAATGCATCTTTGAATAGTGTGGGCCAGTAGAACCCACACTGCAAGACTTTAGCGGCAGTCTTTTTCCCGCTAAAGTGTCCTCCACATGCTAGAGTGTGGCAGAACTTCAAAATGTCTTGCATCTCACCTTCCGGAATACACCTACGTATAACCTGGTCAGCACAGTACTTAAACAGGAGAGGATCTTCCCAATAATAGAATTTTATCTGAGAAAAGAACCGATCATTTTCCTGTTTCGACCAAAGAGAAGGTACAAGGCCTGTGGCATGATAATTCACTATATGAACATACCAAGGTAAAGTAGAATGAGTGACGGTAAAAAGCTGCTCATCAGGGAAAGAATCCCTAATAGGCGTGGGGTCACTCTCTTCTTCTACTACTATCCTAGAGAGGTGGTCAGCAACGACATTCTCAGATCCCTTTTTATCCCTAATCTCAAAGTCAAATTCTTGTAATAAGAGAATCCACCTAATCAGTTTAGGCTTTGTCTCTTTTTTAGAGAGCAGGTACCGCAAGGCGGCATGATCTGAGTACACAATGGTTTTCGATCCCCAAAGATAGGATCGGAATTTATCTAGCGCAAAAACTACTGCAAGCATTTCTTTCTCAGTCGTAGTGTAATTTAACTGAGCTTTATTCAAGGTTTTGCTTGCGTAGTATATAACATAAGGGGCCTTATCTACCCTCTGACCCAACACTGCCCCCACAGCATAATCGGAGGCATCACACATTAACTCGAAAGGAAGTGACCAATCGGGAGCTCGCATGATAGGTGCTGAGGTCAACATTAAACGCAACTTATTGAAGGACTCTAGACAGGCTTTATCAAAGTCAAACTCTACATCTTTAGCAAGCAGATTACACATTGGTTTTGCTATTTTACTAAAGTCTTTAATGAAACGCCTGTAAAATCCTGCATGTCCAAGGAAGGACCGGATTTGCCTAACAGTAGTAGGAGGAGGTAGTTTTGCAATCAAGTCAACCTTAGCTTTGTCAACCTCTATCCCCCTACTGGATACTATATGCCCAAGCACGATGCCCTCACGAACCATGAAATGGCTCTTCTCCCAACTTAGAACAAGATTTGTCTCACAACATCTCTTAAGTACTTTTGAGAGATTAGAGAGGCATTCATCAAAAGAAGGACCGAAAATAGAAAAATCATCCATAAACACTTCCAAATATTCTCCTATCATATCAGAAAAGATAGAAGTCATACATCTTTGGAACGTGCTCGGGGCATTACATAGGCCAAAAGACATACGCCTAAATGCAAATGTCCCAAATGGACAGGTAAATGTTGTTTTCTCCTGATCCTCGAGGTAAACCGCTATTTGGTTATACCCTGAATAGCCATCTAGGAAGCAATAGAAACTCTGCCCAGATAATCTCTCTAAAATTTGGTCAATGTAAGGCAGTGGGAAGTGGTCTTTCCTAGTCTTGGAATTTAACTTTCTATAGTCTATACAGACTCTCCAACCAGTGGTCGCTCTTGTAGGGACTAGAATACCCTCTTCGTTTGCTATCACTATAATCCCAGACTTCTTAGGAACCAATTGAGTAGGGGAAACCCACTCACTATCAGAAATTGGGTAAATGATACCCGCATCCAACAATTTTAAAACTTCCTTTTTAACTACCTCTTTCATATTGGGGTTTAACTTACGTTGGGCATCTCTAGAAGGATTCGCACCTTCCTCTAGGTGAATATGGTGCTGGCAGATTGACGGGTCTATACCCTTTAAATCAGCGACCGACCATCCTATGGCTATTCTGTGCTTTTTCAAAACAGATAACAACTTACCTTCCTGTTCTAAATTTAATGAAGATGAAATTATGACAGGCAAGGTGTCACTGTTACCCAAAAAGGCATACTTGAGATTAGCCGGCAGAGGCTTTAACTCAAGTTGCGGCGGAGACTCAAAAGACGAAGGGGAAGGGACACTGGCAATAGACGGAAGTGGCTCAACCGTAGGTCTCCATGGCAATTTTTCTACAGAGGAGGTAGAATCTAAGACAAGATTCACCTCCATGAACGAGTGCTCCAGGTCATGGTCCTCGAACCCAAAGTAATTAAGACATGTTTCTAACGGGTCCTTGGACAGAAGATAAGGTGTAGCTTCCTCTACCACTTTATCTATGATGTCAACAAAAGAACAATCCTCAAAGTTATGAGGTTGATTAGCTGCACTATAAACCTGCAGCCTGGTTTTCATGTTTCCGAAAGACACCTTCATTATGCCAGTCCTACAATGAAGGACTGCATTAGCAGTTGCCAAAAGAGGTCATCCTATTATAACTGGGATTTGAGGCCTATCAACATCTACGGGCTCTATATCCAAGACAATAAAATCTGCAGGAAAGACAAACGAATCTATCTTTACCAAAATATCCTGCAGTATTCCTCTAGGTACCTTAGTGGACCTATCTGCAAATTGTAAGATCGTAGGTGTGGTTTGGAGTGTTCCAAGCTCCATTTTGGCGTAAATTGAATATGGAAGAATATTCACACTTGCGCCAAAATCGACTAACGCTCTATCAATAAAATGACTTCCTAAGAAGCAAGGTATAGTTGGCGTTCCAGGGTCTTTTCTCTTTATTGGAGCTTGGAATTGACACACAGCACTTGCTATGTCAACGGGAGCTATGGTTTTAGACAGATGAATGCGCTCCTTGCGTTGCTGTGTGCACATTTCCTTCAAAAATTTGGCATAGGAAGGAATCTGTTTTATGGCGTCTAATAGAGGTAAATTAATGTGAACGCTTTTAAATACCTCTAACATATCTGACATGCTAGCCCCTTTCTTCGCTCTCCTCTCAGGCGCAATCAGCGCAGATGGGAATGGGGCTTTTGGCACATAAGATGCCAATGGATCGTCTAAAGCTGCGGGAAAGTTATCCCTCGAAGGTTCTGACTCTTTCTCTATTGCAGGTTCTTTCTCTTTTTCTCTCTCTTTTCCTCTCTCTTTCTCCCCAACTTCTCATGACTGTAACAGCCTTAACATCCTCATTACATGGTAGGTTCTGAGAAGTAGAACTCTCAGCTACAAAAGCTCCCTTGGGATTGGCAACAGCCTGACTCGGGAATTTCCCTTCCTCTCTTCGACTAAATGAAGCCGCTAGTTGACCCATTTGGGTTTCTAACTTGGAAATAGATTGGGAATGGGAATGAGTGAGTTGTGCTGAAGCCTCTAGACTTTTCAGGGTAGCTAGGACTTGTTCCACAAAACCAGGCGTTTTATGAGGTTGTGGTGGTGGTTGAGTCACAGCTTGACTCTGATACTGGGGTGGAGGTGCTTGAGGAGCACCATAACTGGGGTACTGGGGTTGCATAAGTGGTGGTCTATAGGGTTGACTGATGTTTAGCACATAAATTCGCCGATTTTTACTTGTCTTTTTGTACATTTTTACCTGTTCTTCAACCCTAGTTTGACTTGATTCTGGTATTTTTAAACCTTTCATTGTTTTTGAGCACGTGCAGGTTGCATAGTGCTAGTTCCATTCTTTTGAAGGTATTCGATGAATCCCGAAGGTTTTCATCCGGTGATCAAGGCTTGCAAGCACATTCTCAAGATCATAGTATGCATTTATGGAGCATTCCCCGTCAAAGCCTTGCCCAAGCAAGTCATTCGCTCGTTTCCAAGGCATTGAAGGACCTAGTACCTTTTGAGCGGCCTTTCAAGCTCATATGATCATGCGGAGCAAGCGAAGATGAAGCGAGGAGGCTTAGAGGTCAAAACAGGGCAAAACAGGCAATTTTCAGCAAGGGGTACCGGTCCCTCCTAGAGGGGTACCGGTCCCCAAGATGCAGTGTTGATTGGTACCGGTCCCACTTTGGGGGGTACCGGTCCCTTTGCTTGGGAACTTCTCCTGGTCATTTGTAAAACTCTCCAAATGCAAGGGCACTCTTGTCCTTTGGTCCCCATGTCTGATACCCTTTTGGGGGGGCATTTATTGCACATTTACAGCTGATTGAAGCATTCTCTCTTGCTCTTAGTTTGGTTTTCTAGGGTTAGCTTAGTTTGTAAGGGTTTTAGCTTAGTTTAGCTTGTGTTCTTGGATTTCTAGCTTAGTGTAGCTTAGTTTGTTGTTTGATCTTGTTGTTCTTACTTTGTAAACCCTAGTTTAGGTTGTTGTTTTCCATTTTACTCTCAAGGTTGTAAGCTACACTTGTTTTGAATCATTTATAACATAGCATTCACTTATTTTCAGCTTTTATGGTTGTGTATGGTTATTTTCTTCCTCATTATGGCTAGCTAAGCATTTAAGGAGGGTTCTATGGAGAAGTTCCTCTCCAAGACCTTAGGTAATGGTGGTTTCTTAACTCATATGCTTTAATGTAAATGGAATGCTAGCTCCCTCTACTCTCTTTTCTTTTGAAACCACATGGAGTCATATTCATGACCAAAATATGACTTGTGAGAGGTTGGATATTGGTGATGAGCACATATGAACTCCATGTGTATGTTAAAACATCAAAATGAGTAGTAAGTTGCATCCCATCATTTGTTTATCCTCTTGAGCTTTTATTGTTAAACTCTTCCATTCAAAACCATAAGCCACATGGATTGTTGAATGTGTAATGTTTGAGAAACCACTACACCTAGGTTAGGAAGGATTGAATCCATAGAACCCATCCTTTCTCTCATTTCCAAGTTTACAAATCAAATCTTTGCCATTAATTTGGCACAAATCTCACAATCAAACAAACCCCCATGTTTACACTTGTTTTTACATTCATTGGGTAGTATATCCTAAGAATCGCTAGAACCTATTCCACTCCCTGTGGAAATGACCTAGGTACTCCCTAGTATTATTGCTTGACGACCATAGGACTCCTACGCTTGGGAATCTCATGCGCACAACACTTCAATTTACGCTCAAGCATAGAACCCTTGCAAATCCGGTAAGTTTTTGCAATGACATACGAGCGTTCTAGTTGATTCGGAGCGTTCTAGTTGATTCGGAGAGAGAGCTAGTAGTAATTTGCAATGACATTGCAAATCCGGTAAGTTTTCTCACCTCTTTTACTTTATGCAAAAATTCTTTGTGTATATAACTCTTGTAAATATCATTTTGGTTGGGGTGAATTTAGTGCATTTCGGCGTGGGCTCGTGATGAGCAACACCGACTTGTAAGAATCACACCTCAACAGGCCCCAAGAAATCCAATAGCAAGACCTCTATTTCACTTACCTTCCACTCCTTCAATGGAGCACACTGAGAATCAACAAATTCCTTTAAATCCAATTGACCAAGGGTTGCCTCACAACACTCAAAGACCTTATGACCCTCCGCTGCAAGGAGATGGTGTTGTTCCGCCGGCAACCCCGGCGGTGGGAAGGGGGAATCCTAATCCCCATGCTCAACCTTATAGAGAGCCCCCTGTCCCTTTGGCTAATTTAGGGAGGACCCTTAGGGAGATTTTGAGATCTACAAGAACCACCACACCCTCATGTATTTGCCTACCTCAAGAGGCCCATAACTTTCCCATGAGACCGGAGATGATTCGTCTTCTCCCTGAATATAGAGGGTTCGATTCTGAGAATCCCTATACATACATGAGAGACTTTGAGGATGTGTGTAGCGCGTTCCTTTCTACAGGATCGCCGATACATATCATATGCTTGGTTTTATTCCCTTTCTCTCTTAAGGACAAAGCGAAAATATGGTTTCACTCTCTTACCCCTAATTCTATCCACAATTGGAGTGACATGCAACGCATATTCCTTGATAAATTTTTCCCTCCGGGGCGCACTAATGCACTTTTGAGAGCAATCCAAAACTTTTCTGAAAAACCGGGCGAATCTTTTGCAACTGTATGGGAAAGATACAAAGTGCTTCTTAATGCTATCCCTCATCATGGTTTGGATATAGGCCAAATCATTGGTTACTTTCATCAAGGGCTTTCCCTAGAAAACAAACAGTATATCCAAATGATGAGTGGGGGACAGTTTTATGAGAAGAGCCTTGAAGAGGCCATACAGTGTTTTGATTCCATAGCGGAGAATGCCCGGAATTGGGAGACTAATTCCTCTCTTGATGCCGCTAGAGTGCAAAGTATACCCGTTGGAGGAGGAAAACATCATGTGAAGGATAATGATGACCTCCAAGCCAAAATAGCTAGCTTGACTAGGAAGTTAGAGGCCATAGAGCTACAAAAAGTGAGTGAGGTGAGCACCGTGCCCAAAGTGCCTACGGCACCTACGGGACCTAGGATGGAGGACTTGTGCATAATTTGCGATGATCCCACTCATTCCACCCAAGATTGCCCTAACCTTCCCCAAGTTAAGGGAGCCATTCAAATTGAGCAAGCCAATGCTCTTAACTACCAAAGGAAGCCCTTCAACTCTCCATTTTCTGAAACTTACAATCCGGGGTGGAGTAAGCACCCCAATTTTAGTTGGAAGAGTGATGGAGGAAATGCTTCCTCAAGCCAAAGCAACCCAAATCCAAATCCTTTTCAAAGTAACCAAGGTTTTCCAAGTCAAAATTTCTAAAATCCAAACTTTCAAAACCAAGGTTTTCAAAATCAAGGTCAAGGTCCCATTTACCAAGGTCAAGGGTTCCCATCAAACCCTAACCCTAATTTTGGTCCACCACCGGTGAACTCATACTTACCACCCCACAAGAGAAATTATGATGATGTGATTGCACAACTCGTGCAAGGTCAAGCTCAAACCAATCAAGCCATAGGGGATATGAGAACCCAATTGACTAAGTTGACCACCACCTTGGGTGCACTTCAACAAGAGAAGGGGAAGTTCCCCTCTCAACCCGTGCAAAATCCACAAGGTCAACATAGCATTGGATCCTCAAATCCAAATGAAGGGAACCATGAACAAGCTAAGGCCATTACCACTCTTCGAAGTGGAAAGATCATTGACAAAACCATCCTACCCAAGGATTCCAACAAAGAAGTTTCTAAAAATTTACAAAAGGAATCTAAGGAGGGTGAGAAAGAAATTGAAAATGAGCCTAGCATTCCCAAACCAAATGGTGTTGATATTGGTTCTAGCCAAGAGAGGGCTAAATTTATTCCTGCCGCCCCATTTCCCCAAAGACTTAGGGCACCTAAGAAATTGACAAATCATGCTGAGATACTTGAATTGTTTAAACAGGTGAAAGTCAACATACCTTTGTTGGATGCTATTAAACAGGTGCCCTCGTATGCAAAATTCTTGAAAGACTTGTGTACGGTGAAAAGGAATTTGGGTGTGCATAAGGAAGTTTTCATGACTGAGCAATCCACATCCCTCTTGCAAAACACCTTGCCCCGTAAATACAAAGACCCTGGGACCCCTACCATTGAAATAACCATAGGAAGTTCCAAGGTGGGTAGAGCTTTAGTGGATTTGGGGGCGAGTGTTAATTTGTTGCCATACTCTGTGTATGTGGAATTGGGGTTAGGAGAACTTGAGTCAACCGGGATCAAACTTCAATTAGCTGACAGGAGTGTTAAAATACCTAGGGGAGTAGTGAAAGATGTACTTGTGCAAGTTGATAAATTCTATTTCCCTGTGGACTTTGTGGTGTTAGAGACCCACCCTGTAGTTGATCAAGGGAGTCAATTCCCTGTGATTCTTGGTAGGCCTTTCTTGGCCACAGCTGATGCTTTGATTCAATGTAGGAGTGGGTTGATGACCCTAACCTTTGGAAACATGACTGTTAACTTGAATATTTTCAATTTGATAAGGGAAGTGGGGGAAGATATGGAGGAAGAGGTGCATGAGGTGAGTAGGATAGATACCTTAGTGCAGCACCAATGGGATCTTTCCGCCCATGATGATCCATTGCAGTCATGTCTAGTAAATGGAATTGTTGATGATGAGGAGGTGAGTGAAGAGATGGAGTTTCTATACTCCATGCTCAATGAAGAGGAAGTTTTAGAAGTAAATGGGTGGGTGCCTCGCTTCGAAGCATTGCCACCCATTGAGAAAAGTCTTGTCCCATCAAGTATCCAACCACCAGAGTTAGAGTTGAAACCCTTGCCCTCGGATTTGAAATATGTGTACCTAGGTGACAATGAGACTTATCCCGTGGTCATTTCTTCTCACTTGGAGGTTGACCAAGAGCTTAAATTGTTGGAAGTGCTTAGAGACCACAAAAGTGCCATAGGTTGGTCCATTGCCGACCTCAAGGGAATTAGTCCCTCTCTTTGCACTCATAGAATTTATCTTGAGGATGATGTCAAACCTTCACGGCAACCTCAAAGGAGATTGAACCCTATTATGAAGGAGGTTGTGCGAAAGGAGGTTCTGAAGTTGTTGGATGTGGGGATAATCTATCCTATAGCGGATAGTAAGTGGGTGAGTCCTATACAGGTGGTGCCCAAGAAATCGGGTATTACTGTTGTAGAAAATGAAGAGGGTGAATTAATTCCCACACGAGCCACCACGGGATGGCGAGTGTGCATTGACTATAGAAAGTTAAATTCATCCACTAGGAAAGACCACTTCCCCTTACCCTTCATTGACCAAATCCTAGAGAGAGTTGCGGGACATGCCTTTTATTGCTTCCTAGATGGGTATTCGGGCTACAACCAAATAGAAGTTTCCTTAAAGGATCAAGAGAAGACTACTTTCACATGTCCCTTTGGGACATTTGCCTTTAGGAAAATGCCTTTTGGTTTGTGTAATGCTCCTGGTACCTTCCAGAGATGCATGACTGGGTTGTTTAGTGATATGGTGGAAAAGATTGTTGAAGTTTTCATGGATGACTTCTCAGTCTTTGGGGATTCTTTTGATGGTTGCTTAGAGAACCTCTCTAAGGTTCTAGGAAGATGTGAGGAGAAAAACCTTGTGCTGAATTGGGAAAAGTGTCAATTCATGGTGACACAGGGAATAGTCCTAGGACATATTGTGTCGTCTAGGGGAATAGAGGTTGATAAGGCCAAGATCGAATTAATTGCCAAGCTTCCTTCTCCTAAGACTGTAAAAGATGTGAGATCATTCCTAGGACATGCTGGCTTTTATAGGAGGTTCATTAGGGGATTTAGCGGGATTGCGCGACCCTTGTGTAATCTCTTGGGCAAGGACGTTCCTTTTGAGTGGGGGCATGATTGTGAGGTCGCTTTTTGTAAACTGAAGGAAATGCTAACTTCACCTCCTATCATGTGTGATGCCAGTGATTTTGCCATAGGAGCGGTGTTAGGTCAAAGGGTGGATAAAAAACCACATGTCATTTACTACGCTAGTAGAACAATGAATGATGCCCAAAGAAACTACACAACTACTGAGAAATAGTTGCTAGCGGTGGTTTTTGCCTTAGACAAGTTTCGGTCGTACATTTCAGGTTCACCTATTTTAGTCTTTACTGACCATGCGGCACTTAAATATCTTTTGACAAAACAAGATGCCAAGCAAAGACTAATTAGGTGGATTCTACTCCTCCAAGAATTCAATTTAACAATTAAAGATAAAAAGGGAGTTGAGAATGTTGTCGCCGACCACTTGTCTAGGATCTCCTTTAATGATTCTGCTAACACCCTTCCCATTTCTGAGACTTTCCCTGATGAGCAACTGTTTGCTCTTTCCCAATGCCCTTGGTTTGCAGATATAGTGAACTATCTTGTGACTGAACAGATTCCTACCCATTGGAGTGCCCAAGATAGGAAGAAATTCTTGAGAGAGGTGCAGAAATACTACTTTGATGACCCTTACCTCTTTAAATATTGCCCTGACCAAATTTTGAGAAGATGTGTGCCGGATATTGAAATACCGAGCATAATGTCATTTTGTCATAGTGAGGCATGTGGGGGTCATTTCTCTGCTAGGAAGACAGCCGCCAAAATCTTACAATGCGGTTTCTATTGGCCTTCCTTGTTCAAAGACTCTTTTGAGTTTTGCAAAACCTGTAAGCGTTGCCAACAGTTAGGGGGAGTTACTAGGCGACACATGATGCCCCTCACACCCATCATAGTTATTGAGATTTTCGATTGTTGGGGCATCGACTTTATGGGACCTTTCCCATCCTCCTTTGGTAACTTGTACATCTTGCTGGCAGTGGACTATGTGTCCAAGTGGGTTGAGGCAATCCCATCTAAGACTAATGACCATAAAGTAGTTTTGAAATTTTTGAAAGAAAATGTCATGTCTAGATTCGGGGTGCCTAAGGCTATCATTAGTGACGGCGGTTCGCATTTTTGCAACCGCCCCTTTGAGACCTTAATGAAAAAATATGGGGTAACCCATAAAGTGTCAACCGCCTACCACCCACAGACGAATGGCCAAGCTGAATTGGCCAATAGGGAGATCAAGCACATCCTAGAGAAGACTGTGAACCCCAATAGAAAAGATTGGTCACTTAGGTTGACTGATTCCTTATGGGCGTATCGCACGGCCTATAAAACTGTTTTAGGCATGTCTCCCTATCGCATAGTGTATGGAAAGGCGTGCCACCTGCCAGTAGAGATGGAACATAGGGCGTACTGGGCTATTAAACACTTGAATTTTAATCTTGATGTCGCAGGTCAGCAGAGGAAGCTCCAGCTAAGTGAGCTCGAAGAGATTAGGCAAGACGCCTATGAAAGTGCTAGGGTTTACAAGGACAAGATGAAAGCGTTTCATGACAAGAACATCGCTCGTAAATCTTTCGAGCCAAATCAAAAGGTCCTGTTGTACAACTCTAGGCTGCACCTTTTTCCTGGCAAGTTGAGGTCCCGATGGGTGGGACCATTCATTGTCAAGTCCGTGTTCCCTCACGGGGCTGTGGAGATTGAGAATCCCAAGAATGACAACATTTTCAAAGTGAATGGACAGCGCCTCAAGCCATTTTTGGAGAACTTTTCGCATGAGACTGTGGAAGAGGAACTTGTAGACCCAGTTTATTGCGAGGCCTCACCAGAGTAACTTCTTTTGTGATCATGTGTATATAGTTCTTTTTACCTTTGTTAGTTGCTTTCTTTTGGAAATTGTGGATACTCTAACCTTTGTGCAGATTTACTGAAGTGTAAATGATTTTCAAGTGCTTTTGTACCCTCTTCCCATTTTTGTCTTTAAATGCTTATCTTTTCATGCATTGAGGACAATGCTCACTCTTAAGTAGGGGGGGAGGTTCACTTGTGTTCATTTTTCATGCTCATTCTCACACAATAGGTAGTTTCTTTTTGGTATAGAGTAGCATGCTTAGCAAGAAGCTTAGCAAATACTTTTGATGCAAAATTTTTCGATTTTTGAGCTTACATGAGAATAAAACTTGAGACTTATATGATATGCTTCCTTTTGAACTTGCATTATGTATGTGAACTCTTCCATTGCACATGCACGCCATTGGAGTGGAGCTAAACTTACAGCATATCACTTGAACCTTTTGTCCTCTCATTCATCTATCCATGTTTTCACATCGTGACTCGCATCAAGTTATGTTCATATTGAATACATTTGGTATTCTAAGCCTCGCAAGTCATGATTTTTGGTTTCAAGCACACTTTCGCTTGATTTAAGCTTCAAGAATTGTATTTTCGCATGAACTTTCATTTATATGCATTGTATTCATTGGGGAACAACTGTACAACTTTGGAAGATGATTTTAGGCCATCATTGCTCTTTTGAACCTCAGCACTTTGAAAGTTTCCATTTTGAACCCTAATTTGAGCCAAGAGTGCCAATTCGTTCAAACCTTAGGAACCCTTGGGTAAATTTGGTAGGCGGAGCTGTGCTAGCATGCCGAGGTACTTTTTCCTCGGTGTTTTAAGGTGGTGGTGGTTAAAATCTCATTTGAAGGAGGTATTGTGGGCTGCAAAGGGTGAAAAGTGGCAAAAAGTAGCAAATTGGGCATTTTCAGCAAGTGGGACCGGTACCCCTCATGGAGGGACCGGTACCCCTCAACCAGTACCCCTCAACCAGTACCAAATGGGACCGGTACCCCCTTTAAGTGGGACCGGTACCCCCTTCTGCAATGTGAAAAATCCGAGCTTTTTAAAGCCCTAGCCCGTGTTTAACCCCATTCCAACCTTATTTCACCCACTTTTATCAACTTTCCTCTCATTTTCAACCCCTCCCAAGCATTCTCCATCACTTTGGAGAGATTTTTACCATTCCTCACCAAATCCACCATCAAAACCCTAGTTTTCTCACTTTTTCACCACACATCACCCCATTCCCATCTCATATCTCAAAACCCTAACCCTAAACCTGAAAATCCACCCTTTTACACACTCTTTCCATCGATTGAAGACGGGTATGCACTAGAGTGGTGGTGGTGGACTTCTTTTGGGTGTTTTGAAGCATTCTCTTGCATTGTGGGTAAGTGTCTCAATTTTTGAAGTTTGCAAGCAAGTTAGGTTTTTGTTCTACATTTGGTGATTTGTGTTTGGGTGAAGTGTGGTGTTGTTATTGGGGATTATACTCTTGTTGGTGGTGATTTGTGTTGATTATGGAGCTTTTGGGGAGGAAAATGCTGTGCGATGCTAAGAGGGGTGTTCGATGTTCATTGAAATGGGCATGTGGGATTGTGTAGTAGCCATGCTAGTGCTACTTTGTGTTGTTGGTCTAGTTGTGTCGCTCATGGCTAGAACCAAGACACCGAAAGGAGGGAAAGCCTCAGGCTCTTCTGTGGAGCAGGCAGTAAAAAAGAGAAAGGCAAGCACTTCCCAACCCGTGAAAAAGGGAAGGGGAAAGAGGCATGAAAGTGAAAGTGAAGAGAGCGAGGATGATGACATAGAGGCCATGTTTGAAGAGTAGCACAGATTTAATTAACCGTATGAAGAGTAGCACAGATTTAAACCAACTCATA
>JAESVK010000684.1:29566-42425 GCA_017140935.1 Hamamelis virginiana | reverse complement strand
ATATATATATATATATATATATATATATATATATATAAAAGATAAATCATTGTTATCAGTCGCCAATTGTTTACAATGGGTAGTCGACAGACAGAGACCCAAAAATCTTAGAAAAAACTTTGCCTCACTAGGTTTTTTGGCTTCTCCGGTGACGTGTGCCAACACCCCAATTTTCCCGATTTGCTCGATCAGGTGGTTTCACATAATGTAAAACACCACAAAAGTTAGATTTTTTGGGGGAAAAGATTAAAACAAAAAAATGAACAAAAAAAAGGATAGAAGAAGAATACGTCCATAGCTTTCTTCTCCGGCGACCTTAATGGCGAGATGCAAGATGGGAGCTAGATCCTCAGATCAAACTGAAATCACATTGATTTTTTGGGGAGAAAAAGAGAAAAAATAAAGGAAAAAAGTTGCAGTGGTAGCAGCTAACCTCCGGCAAGGGGATGTGGGAATGGCTAGTCCGGTGATGGTTGCAGCAGTAGCGGATGGGTCGGTGGTAATGGGTTTTGGCTTTTCAGTTTCTCTCTCTTGTTTTGCAAATGCGGGGGAGATGGGTTTGAATTGATTTTTTTAAACTCCAAACGGGTAAAACCCAAGTTGAACTGTTGAAGCCCAGATCTGCATGTTTTTAAGCCCCTTTAATTTCCATCCGTTAGATCATCTATTTCCTCATCTAATGGCCCATATGAAGTGGGCTGACCTAGAGTATGGTCAGGACGTCCTGACCAGATCGGAACTATATATATATATATATAATTTTGCAAAATTTGAGAGGGGCATGTGCCTTCGGGCTCCTTTGTAGCTCCACACTAATACTTTGTAGCTTGTAAAATGCTTGCTTGTTAAGGTTCAAATGCACATATTCTTTGCTTGTTAAATACTTTCATATTTTTGTTGTAAAGTTCAATTTTCAGTCCATTTGGAAGGTTTTGCAATTAATCTTACAGTGGTCATGTGACGCAAAAGATGCACTTTATACTAGCATTTCTATATATATATATATATATATATATATATATATACTTTGTAGCTTGTAAAATGCTTGCTTGTTAGGTTCAAATACACATATTCTTTGCTTGTTAAATACTTTCATATTTTTGTTGTAAAGTTCCATTTCCAGTCCATTTGGAAGGTTTTCAAATAATTTTACAGAGGTCACGTGACACAAAAGGTGCACTTTATACTAGCATATATATATATATATATATGATCAGGTAAGAACGTCCTTACCTATCTTAGCGTTAGCCCATCCTTTCTGGGAGCCATATGATAGATATTTTAAAAAACCGACTGTTCGATTATACAATCATTTTATGCATGTCATGTCTGTCAAAAATTACAGTGATCCGACAATCGGTTTTCAAAATACAGTCCGTGAAACAATCTTACAATGTTTACCAATAGAGGCTATAACAATTGTTTAATAGTATGTATTTTGAAAACTGGCTATTGGATCACTGTGATTTTTGGTAGACATGACATATAAAAGGAGATTTTCTAATCCAACAATAAGTTTTTCAAAATACCTACTCCAGTGAAAATGGGCTAACGATAAGATAGTAAAGGACTTTCTTACAGGATTGAGGTTGCGCGCGCGCGCGCGCACACACATATATAAATCAGGTTTTCTATTATAAGGTTTTATAGAACAAAAAAGTTACAATTTTTCACTGTGATATTTTTTAGAAACTGGCCGTTGGACACTGTGATTTTTGGCGAACATGAAATCATAAACAGTTCATCTGATCTAACAATTAGTATTTCAAAATATGCTATGCATTTGGCCCTATGGAGATCACCACACCTTATAATAGAAGGCCTGATATATAAATATATAATTTTTACAAAAGATGAGTGGAGCACGTGCCTTGGGGCCCCTTAGTCGCTCTTCACTTATACTTTATAGCTTGTAAAATGCTAGCTTGCATGTAAAGTTAAACTATACATATACTTTGCTTGTAAAATACTTTCATGTTTTCGTTATAAAATTCCATTTTCAGTCCATTTAGAAGGGCTTAAAACATTTTATCAATGTAATCCATTTTCCAGAGTTCTGGTAGTTTTCAAGGAAAAGTGGAAAACGACTTCGGGAAATGCAAGCTAGAGGCTACCCCAAACACTAACAACCAAAACAAACCAACCCCCTGCCCCCCCTCATGAAAAGAAAAAGAAACATAGCATTAGGCCTTGACATTTAACTGCTCACTGGTAAAGAATAAAGAAAATTGAAAAATAAGAAACACAATTTCGATATCCCGGGAAATGGTTTTTATTTTTTCCCTAAATTTTTTAAAACGATCGATAGAAAGCTACTCACAAAATTAACATCTAGCTTCTGCACTCCAACTTAAAAACTTTTCACAGGAAAAGAAATACATGGCACTATATGACTATATAATCCGTCCATTTAATGATCTAATTATATCATAATTGAAAATGATCAGTTGTGAACTAATCTGCACTGATCACAACCGTTCGTGATGTGAACGTGCTAGTGCGTGCATATCATGTGCTAGTAATGGACTGCTATGATCGTGCGGACCGTGCGTCCTCAACGGATCATTTCTCTTATCATAATATTGATAAAGATAATTTTGCTATTTAGTAACTAAGAGCATCGGGGAGCTCTCATTTAGTTTTTATATTTGACACCATTATGCTTTAAGTTAGAGGAAAATATGATGTGGACTATTTAGAAGAACATGACCATTGCCAATTATTTTTTTCAAATATTGGAGGTATTTAAACCATTGCTAAATTAATTAGGAGTTATGGATGGCATCCGATTGGAGTCTCTTTTGAGGCCACATCTCCTAAATTTGACAATAAAAACCCAAATGAAATCAGCCCATTGGAGATGTTCCAAGAACCAACTTAAGATATCGACAAAAGCTAGTCATTGGCATTCTATAATAGTGCATATGATTGATTAATTTATTTATTAAATAAAATCAACATAAAAATACACCTCTCCTTCAATCATGAACACCACACATTTTTAATTAAAAAAAAAAAAAAAAAACCAAGAAGTAACAACAATAGCACTGCCTCTTTCCTAGCCCATAAATGCAAACACAACACCCAAAACAACCGAAAGTCCGAGCATCAAACGATTCATATTAAAAAAATTACGAGTTGCTCCATTAGATTCCGGCGGCGGCGAAGGCGGCGGCGGGGGCGACTCTGTGGGGTTGGTGGGAGAAGGTGGAGTGCCGGGAGGGGAAGGGGTGGTGGTGTTTGATGCTGTTACAGTGACAGTTAGTTTCATACCACCGCTACAATGACCGGGTGTGGGACAAATGAAGTACATTGGACCGTCGGAGGTAAGATTTACGACATTATTTCCACCAGTATAGGAATTAATGGCGCTACTGGAGGCACAATTTGTGTAGTCACTTTGCGATACCTGGTCCACTGAGTGGGTACTGTCATAGGTGAACACTGAATTTCAAGATTTAATTTTCGTTAGAACATGTACATAATATATATATATATATATATATATATATATATATATATATATATATATTAGGAATTAAAAATTCCATTCTTTTGGGCACATTTTGAATTTTCTTTTTATAACTACTTGTTTGTTTTTTTCTAAAAAAATTATAATATTTAATTTTTTAGCAAAAAAAATAGAATTATATTTTTTTAAAAAAAATTGAAATGTTTGATTTCTTAACAAAAAAGTAAAATAAAATATTAAAAGGTAATGTTTAATTTTTTAACGAAAAATTAAATATTGTTAAAATTAGAAAAAAACAAAAAACACAAAAACAAAAACAAAAACGATACTTTAAAAAAGTTAAACCAAGGGATGCCTTATTTTTTTCATCTATTTACATTTTTTTTTAAAAAAAAAAATACACTTATGGGCGAGATGTTGACACAAAAATTGGAACTTCATAGAAACTTAATAAAGAAGAAAAAACTCCACATAAATTCATTTGATATAGGAAAATTTCATTCGTCCTCCTTCTTTAATAAGTACTTATAAAAAACAAATCCAAACGGTACCTAAATTAAAGTTGTATAATTTGCGATAATATTTAATTTTTCCCTAAAATTTTAATGATCTGTATATAGATGATATATACATGCAACTTACATAGAGTATCACCAACGACGAATGTTTCGCCGCTAGACCAAGTGGTGTAATCGTATGGTGTGGTCCAGCCCGAGGTGCCGCCTACAGTGTGCTGCGCTGCGAAGACTGCCGGAATGGCAGCCAGGAGCATAAGGAGACCCACTGCCATTGCTATTGTAGAGAGCGAGAGAGAGAGAGGAGGGCACGAAACTGGCAATTAAAGGTGGTTATAGCACATTTTATAGAGGGCTAAAGGCAGAGAAACTTGGGAATATTATTAGTTAAAGGAGGAAGACTGATATTTTTTGTTCTCAATATGTCTTAATTTTTTCAATCATTTTTTTTTTCCAAAAATTGATTGCTGGGTCAATGTAATTTTTGGCAGGCCTGTCATACATAAGAGGAGTATATACTCTAATTGTCGATTTTTTAAAATTTTCCACAACTGGCCCTACTGAGATCACGTGACCTAATTTTACGTTAGGTGCACCTTATATTAGCATCTCTATAATATATATTAAGTATTAATTTATATTCTCTTTAAACTTAAGTATGGTATTTTGAAAAGTTGTGGATGAGATAATTTTATTATGCATGTATATCATGTTTATCAAAAATCATAGAGATCCAACGGTTAGTTTTTAAATTACAGACATTTAAACAGCTAATCGAACGGTAAATACTAAGCTATATAAGTTTTTCATGGACTGTATTTTGAAAATTGATTGATTTTTGGTAAACATGTCATTGTGCATAAGATCGAAGATTATCTAATCAACGATCAGTTTTTTTTTTTGGGTACTTGGCGGGAATTGTGTTAAAAGAATTTGCCCAACTGGGTACGGAGCAGGGATGAGTTTACTATGTCCAGCCTCACCTCGCTTATTTATCCCCATCCTCGCCCCGCCTCACTCTACTTATATAAATTTATATTTAAAACATATAGTTTTATATAATTCATAAATTACATTTTATATAACTTATTATATATAATATAGAATTTAAATTATTAGTGACCTCCTATCTTTTATGTCGCTTGCATCATTTTTTACATTTTTAACTTTTTTTTTTTTAGTAATACTGATTACTAGATTTTCTTCCATCTCATTAATCTCATTAAAAATCTAATATTTTTTAATCATTTTTATCTATTCCTGTATAATAAGTCAAGCCTTCCTTATCATGCTGAGTTGGTTAGCTCTCTCTTTCTATTCAATTATTCAAGTTGTGTCTAAATTCAAGATGAAGGAAACGATGTTGTTATAAGTTGCACATTTCACAACTATGTTGTCTATATGTAAGGTGGCCTCTATAGTCTATGGTAGGTAGGGGAAAATGCAAAACATATTTTGAAAAACTGATAGTTGGATTAGATGCACTTCTAATAAATTACATACTTGCCAAAAATCAAAATGATCCAACGGTTACTTTTTGAAAAAACTATCAGGATAAAAATTGTAAGATTTTGAAGAATAAAAATATTACAATTTTCATGTACATTTGTAATAAATTGACCGTTAGATCATTATGATTTTTTGCGAACATGAAATTCATAACAATTAATTTAATCCAATGGTCAATTTTTCAAAATCTGTTCTACAATAGACCGTACTCACACTACCTTAGTTTGACACATGGTTTGTAAAACCAATATGAAATATGTATTTTGATAAACTAATTATTGGATTAAATTTTATGTGTGTATACATGACACATCATGTATACAAAAATCACATTGATCAAACGAATAATTTTAAAAAAATTATATTTTTTAGATTAACTACAAAAACCCATTGGAAACTGTTATAATTTTTTATAATTCATATATAGTTCTTGTTTTGAAAAATTAGTCGTTCGATTAATGTGATTTTTGGCATACATAATGTATATAAGCAGAATATCTAATCTAACGTGTTGGCCCAAGTATATATTCTAGAGGGGGGGTGAATAGAGTAATTGTAAACTTTAAAAATAATTACCAAATAAAATTATGGTCCAATTAAATTCAGCGGAAGATAAACAAGTTAATAAACTTAATTGGAAATGAAAGAAAATAAGTTTGATTTTTGGCGAACATGAAATCATAAGCAACTCATCTAATCTAACAGTTAGTTTTTCAAAATATGCTATGCATTTGGTCCTATGGAGATCACCGCACCTTATAATAGAAGGCCTGATATATAAATATATAATTTTTACAAAAGTTCAGTGGAGCACGTGCCTTGGGGCCCCTTGGTCGCTCTTTACTGATACTTTGCTTGTAAAAAATACTTTCATGTTTTCGTTATAAAGTTCCATTTTCAGTCCATTTGGAAGGGCTTAAAAATTTTTATCAATGGAATCCATTTTCTAGAGTTCTGGTAGTTTTCAAGGAAAAGTGGAAAACGACTTCGGGAAATGCAAGCTAGAGGCTACCCAAACACTAACAACCAAAACAAACCAACCCCCTGCCCCCCTCATGAAAAGAAAAAGAAACATAGCATTAGGCCTTGACTTTTAACTGCTCACTAGTAAAGAATAAAGAAAATTGAAAAATAAGAAACACAATTTTCGATATCCCGGGAAATGGTTTTTATTTTTTCCCTAAACTTTTTAAAACGATAGAAAGCTACTCCAAAATTAACATCTAGCTTCTGCACTCCAATTTAAAAACTTTTCACAGGAAAAGAAATACATAGCACTATATAACTATATAATCTGTCCATTTAATGATCTAATTATATTATAATTGAAAATGATCAGTAGTGAACCAATCCGCACAAATCACAGCTGTTCGTGATGTGTACGTGGCAGTGCGTGCATATCATGTGCTAGTAATGGACCGTTATGATCGTTCGGACTGTGCAGACCGGTCCTCAACAGATCATTTCTCTTATCATATTGATAAAGATAATTTTGCTATTTAGTAACTAAGAGCATCGGGGAGCTCCCATATAGTCCTCCTGTTTCCATATTTAGGAGTGTTACAATGGCAAAATGGGAGCTTGTATTATATTTGACACTATTGTAATCCAATGGAGAGTTTTCATATTTGACATCATTATGCTTTAAGTTAGAGGGAAATATGATGTAAACTATTTAGAAGGAAATGACCATTGCCAATTATTTTTTTCAAATACGGGAGGTATTTATGCTATTACTAAATTAATTAGGAGTTATGGATGCCATCGGATTGGAGTATCTTTTGTGGGCCATCTCTCTCAAATTTGGCAATAACAACCCAAATGAGATTAGTCCATTGGAGATGCTCCAAGAACCAACTGAAGATATTGATAAAAGCTAGTCATTGGCATTCTATAATAGTGCATATGATTGATTAATTTATTCAGTAAATAAAATTAACATAAAAATACACCTCTCATTCAATCATAAACACCACACATTTTTAATTAAAAAAAAAAAAAGAAAAAAAAAAAAAGACAAGAAGTAACAACAATAGCACTGCCCCTTTCCTAGCCCATAAATGCAAACACAACACCCACAACAACCGAAAGTCCGAGCATCAAACGATTCATAATAACAAAATTACGTGTTGCTCCATTAGAATGCGGCGGCGGCGGCGGTGGCGGCGGCGGCGGTGTGGTAGTACCCGGAGGAGAAGGGGTGGTGGTGCCTGATGCTGATACAGTGACAGATAGCTTCATACCACCGCTACAATGACCGGCTGTGGGACAAATGAAGTACATTGTACCGGCGGAGGTAAGATTTATGACATTATTTCCACCAGTATAGGAATTAATGGCGTTATTGGAGGCACAATTTGTGTAGTCGCTTTGCGATACCTGGTCCAGTGAGTGGGTACTGCCATAGGTGAACACTGAATTTCCAGATTTAATTTTCGTTAGAACGAACATATATATATATATATTAGGAATTAAAAATTCCATTACTTTTAGGCACAGTTTGAATTTGCTTTTTATAACTTCTTATTTATTTATTTTTTAATTATAATATTTAATTTTTTAGCAAAAAATTAGAATTATATTTTATATTTTATTACTTTTTTAAAAAAGTAGAAATGTATGATTTCTTAACAAAAAAGTAAATGAAAAAGAAATAAAAGGTAATATTTAATTTTTTAACGAAAAATTAAATATTGTTAAAATTAGAAAAATAAAAAAGCAAAAAATACTTTTAAAAAGTTAAATCAAGGGATGCCTAATTTTTTTCATATATTTACATTAAAAAAAAAAAAAAAACTTTTATGGGCCTATGACACAAAAATTGGAATTTCATAAAAACTTAATAAAGAAGAAAAAAATTCACATAAATTTATTTGATATAATAAAATTCCATTCGTCCTTCTTCTTTGTCCTCCCTAGTGCATCTGACCAACTTGGAACAACTATTTCGAGAAACTGAAAGTTGAATATGATGTTCCACTTATACTTATTATGAATACAAAAATCACATTAATTTGAGAGTCAGTTTTTGTAATTTTGAAAAAAGTTTGTAAATAATAATGAAAAAATTGTGAAAAACCGTCATAGTTTATTTTTTGAAAAACCGACCGTTGGATCAATGCAATCTTTTGCATTCATAATATATATAAGTGGAGCATCAAATCTAACAGTCGGTTTTTTGAAATAGCTGTTCCAAATTGGCTAGATGCACTAAGGAGGATAAAAAGGAAAGACAAAAAGAAAGGACGAATAGAATTATCCATTGATATATTGTAGTATTCTGAATTTTTTTTATATAAAAAATCTGGGTATAAAATTATTTATTTATTTATTTATGATTTTTATATCAAAACCAGGTGGATTGGTCCAAAATTGCAGATCATATTAGATAAAAAGGGGTCAACCCTAGTCTGAAAGGTACACTTACACAGTTACACCTGCAACCCAATTACAAAATGCTTTATGTGGCAGAGAATATATATATATATATATATATATATATATATATATATATATATTCTTATGAGGACTTCCTTGGCTTTTTAGTCAATGTAAGATAATAATATTTGAAAATCGACCGTTGGATTAAATATTCTTCCAATGTATGTCATGCATGCCAAAAATTACAATGATCTAACGGTCGGTTTTGAAAAATACAGACTGTGAAAAACTGTGACCGTTAGATATTATCAAAAGTTTTCATAATCTGTATTTTAAAAACTGACAGTCAGATTATTGTGATTTTTTGGCATGCACATCATATATAGAAAGAATATTCAATCCAACGGTCAGTTTTTCAAAATATTCATCTTACATGGGCTAAAAAGCCAAGTCCTCACATAAGGTTATGTGAGGATGTTCTCATAAGAAAAGGACTATATATATATATATATATATATGGAGATGCTAGTATAGGATGCACTTGATGTATAGTTGCGCTAGGTGATTTTCACACGGCCAATTGTAAAACAGATTTTAAAAAATCGTTTGATGGATTAGATACCCTTTTATGTATGTGATGCTAGTAAAAAATCATGTTGATCCAATTGTCTATTTAGAAACCAACCAAAAAAACTTGGTGAGATTTTGAAGAACAAAAATTACTTGAAAATGATTGTATATAGCAATTACATTGTTAAAAATTTGTCAATTGCTGAGAAATCACTAATAAGTCACAGATTTATTAGATTCCATGCAGTAAAATCATTTGCATCCATACGGTAAATTCTATTAATGATCTGTATATAGATGATCTACATGCAACTTACATAGAGTATCACCAACAACGAATGTTTGGCCATTAGCCCAAGTGGTGTAATCGAATGGTGTGGTCCAGCCCGAGGTGCCGCCTACAGTGTGCTGCGTTGCGAAGACTGCCGGAATGACAGCCAGGAGCATAAGGAGAGCCACTGCCATTGCTATTGTTGAGAGAGAGAGAGAGAAAGAGAGAGAGAGAGAGGGAGAGGAGGGCACGAAGAAACTGGCAATTAAAGGTGGTTATAGCACACTACATATATAGAGGGCTAAAGGCAGAGAAACTTGGGAATATTATTAGTTAAAAGGAGGAAGAAATCCCTCCTATATGTGTACTCACTTTGTCTTAATATAATAATAATAAAATTTGCTGGCTTTCTACCTAACCCATTAAGACTTTTGCCTGTTGACTTAGAGGGGTTTTGGCTCCGATCCCTTGCTGGAATTGGAATGGCTCAGCTGCAGCCACATTGGTTCCTTGGTGTTATGTTGTTCTACAAGTTTTGTTTTTCTTTAATTCCTTTTTTATTTTATTATAATAATTTTTTTCGGTTACAAAATTGGGAATTTTCCGGTTTAATTAAAGCGAAAGTTACAATGTTAGTATAAATTAATTATACTCCCAACTAGACATGCCCTTTTAAAGAAATTATTCTTGGAGAATTGCAACATTCGCTAACTATTGTTTATTGGATTCATCTACCAATTACTCGATTTGATTCAATTTGACCTTCACTCTTCTTAAAGCTCAAAACTAAAGGGGTTTGAGCTCAACTTCTTTACAAGTAACTAACTTGCTATTATTGCATCAATTGATAAACGAGGAGGATGAATTATTCTCGTCTTTGATGAGAGTCTAAATGCAATGGGCCCTTAGCTGTACAATTTTTTTTTTTTTTTTTTCCAAATAATGTACGATGTGTTCGATCTGTCAGAGCCCGACTAATTCCTGCTTTCCATGCGGAACCACTAACTCATAGGATCGTATAACGCCCGAACTACTAACCCTGATTGGTGGCTAGTTATTTTTCTATTCCCTTAAGCCCCTAGTTTCTTTCCGCTTCCAAATTAAAAAAGGAATACGCGAATTTAATATCACCACAGTGGAAGGCCAAAACGATAGCACTAGACAAGAGTAGGTGACAGAGTAAATAATAAATTTAATATTGAAGCGTTTAGTATTTTCCTTTTTCCTCCAAGTAGGAATAGCACAAATGAAAATTTAGAAAATACACGACAAGGCATGCGCATAGACACATAAGCAAGCATTAAGAGAGTACATGCAAGATCTTTAGGGTAGGAGTAAAGATTTAGGTTAAAATAAGGCAAGCCAAGCGTACCAACATAAGCAAAGCAAAGCTAAGCTAGGCTAAGCTAGTATGATGAAGTGAAAAGAGATAAAAGTTCTTCACCATATGTTTCATATATCTAAAGTTTTTATTTAAAAGTTGCTACCTAATGCAGAGATAAGGAAAATTAATGCATGGATGCATCATCATGCAGGGATTAAACAGGTCGACTATGATCCCACCAGTTCTCTTCTTTATATATATTATTGAAAATTGTATTAGGTATATATATGTCTTTAGAGAAATCAGAAATGGTTGTCACCTTTTGACCTTGGATCGATTAGGGGGTTAGTTGGATCGTTAAGGCCTGCATTACTCTATTGAAGATATAGACCCTAGCTAGCTTATATAAAAAGAAAATTAATTATGATGAGGCAACCCTCAAAGCTTAAGGTATATTAAAAAAACTTCCATATATTTAAGAAAAAAAAAATGAATTTCAAGACAAGTTTTCCACAGGTAGACAAAGAGTCTTATTAAAAAAAAATTGATTATAAAAAGTCATGAATGTAATTTAATCACATATCATCAAAGTTTGATGCCATATGTCGTTCATTCAACACTATTTTACCAAAATATTGTATCAATATTTTTGACGTGCACATGTGATTCAGTTTAATATATTTTTAATTGAATGCAAGCAATAAAAAAGTTCTGATTTTCTCAAGTATTAGGACCTCCTAATATGTAATTGAATGACTGAAATCGATTTAATTAAGAGTAATCCAACCGTTGGAATCAAAATACAAAGATAAATTTACAAACATTCTTGTTTATGATATAACAATTCTAATATCTGTGTTTTGATTTTAGCTGTTAGATTGCCGTATAAACTGATTTTAGTTGTTCGATTACATATTAGAGGTCTTAATATTTCCACTCGTTAGGAGACATCATGACAAGTTTCTTAAATTGCGAGTCCAAAATAATTTTTGAACTAAAAATAAAAAATAAAAAATAAAAGTAGGAGGGCACCCATAGAGCAAACATACACTTAAATTAATTTTGAATTGGAGAATTATATGGTTGCAATAACATTAATAACAATAGTTTTTTTGAAGTATCCACCTAAACTAGTGGAATAGAAGGCTTAATTGGTTGGTCGGATACGTGCTATTGTCAAATGTCAACACAACATCAATCTTCACGGAATCAGCTGATAAGAGTTTTAAATCATGAAAATGAAATTATTGTTAATTAGTTGGCAGGGTAGGTAGGTCAAAGATTCTCATACAACTTCTTTAACAAAACCTTCCACAATATTGTTTCATGCTCCAACAACTCTGCCTGATCCTCCTCATCGATGAGGCCATATGCCATGCCTTTTGTCACTCTAAAACTAATTGGATAAAGGAAATTACATATATAAAGGTTGTATCTGGATTTTATTTAATAAAAAAGGGTAAAATTGTAGCGATGAATAACATTGCTCATTATAGTATTGTTCTAGATTTCAAGTGCACTGATAAGTTGTAATAATGTTACTTTTCTTATAATTTAGTGATTGATATGCAAATAAATAATATGTAAATTAATGCTACATACGTTCTTTCAACAAAGATATAACTTGAAATAGTATACGTGCATTGCGCGCGCGTGTGCACAAACTAGTCTAATATATAAATGTGGGTTAGGTTTCTATGATACATTGTTCTTACCATGGTTTTATACATGATTTGCAAAATCCAACATGTGATAGATGTTTGAGAAACCCATTAGATATTCTGTTTATTTACATCATGCAAGCCAAAAATACATTG
>JAESVK010000684.1:0-29556 GCA_017140935.1 Hamamelis virginiana | reverse complement strand
AATATAATTTTTGGCATACATGATGTGTAATAAACGGAAATTTAATCCAACGGTTGGTTTCTCAAAATATGCGTTCCATGTTGGATTTTACAAACCATGTGTCAAACCATAGATCCATACGTCATTAAAACATGACCATATATATATATATATATCTATATATATGAATGATCCTACACACACATGTTGACTCTACTTAAACTTAACTTCAACTAAAATTGACATATGTTCACAAGATAGGTTGTCTTTATATATATTGAGTAAAATAGTACGTGTTCAGGGCCTCAGGGTTCAGGGTATATGTGGGAGCTCTTACTTCGAATATAATTTTATAAATTACATGTCATCAAGGGTATATTAAATTTTAACGCATTTATTTTCAAATTAACAATAATTTGCTGTCTCTTCAACTTTCCAAGGACCCTCTTTTACAAGCTCCTCAACTATATACTTTATCTCCTTATTCCAAAAAAAAAAAAAATTCATTCTTTATCTCTTCCTCATCTTTCTTTTCATTATAATTTATTTTTTTCTTGGCTCATGACTCTAATCTAAGAAGTCATGTGTTCGATTCTCATCAAAGGCGAATTTATTGTGGTGGTTTACTTGTATTCCCATGCGCTCCACACATAGTATCCCCTCCCTTGCTAATTGGATAACAATTAACACAAACACTCTTAATATATTGGCCAAAAAAAAAAAAAAAAAAGTTGAGTACCCTTGTACTCTTGTTCTTTCTTTTAGGGCCCCGTTTGGATCGGGGGAATCAAATAGGTCGGAATGGAATCCGATTTCATTCCCAAGTTGGCATGGAATGGAATCAGAAATTTATTCCATATAAAGCGTTTGGATACTGACTGGAATTAGGGGTCGGAATGACAGTCCATTCCATTTCCTGTGTTTGGCAATGACAAGAATGGAATAAAATTTTCAGTAATTTTTCAATTTTACCCATTTGCTAATGATCACAAAATATCACATGAACAACATCATTATTTGGAAATGAATGGCTTAAATTAAAGCAACTCTGAGCTACTTCAAATTTATTTTATTTTTTATCCAAAAAAAAAGAACATCATTGTTGCACCAAGGAAGATATTTTCATGTATGTCAACTTCATTGACTCATAATACAAAACCATAAGCCCATATCTGCAGAGAGAGGGAAATTGTGCGTGACAGGGGTTTGTGGAGAGAGAAAGTGATTTTGCCTCTTTTAATCAAAATTTTCTTTTTTTTCCTCCACTTTCTCGCCAACCAAATAGAGCTATGATCACAAACAGATTCATAATATTATATGTGTGCATATATATATATATATATATATATAGAAACCTGATATCAAGCCATAGATCTCTGAGACATCCAAACGGGAGACATCGGCGGTGTTAGAGTGCTTCAACGGCGATGTGAGAGGGAGACGACGGCGTGGGAGGGACTGCAGAGGGAGACGAACGTCGGAGTGGCTCTCGTGAGCACCGGGTTTGTAGGGACTGGGGTGGTCTTTTTTGAGGGTAGTGTAAGCTCCGACGTCGGCATGGGCTTCGACGGCAGCAGTGCTTCCACAGTCAGACGTTGGGCTGCTGGCTTGAGGGTAAGTCCTGTCTTTTTTTATTCCGCCCCACACTCGGTAATCACATTACCACCCCCCTACCAGCAATGAGATTCCGCCTATCAGGAGGAATTCATTCCGGGTCATTCCAGCTGATTGATTACATTCCGTGCTCAAGAAGACATCCAAACGGGGCCTTATGAAATCCATTCCCATTCCAGGCGGTCATTCCCCTGATCCAAACGGGGCCTAGTAGTATTGTCATAATATGTTGTTGTCGGCCAAATTTCAATATCAAAATCTGATTGTCAAGGTTTAGGGTTTATGCGCGCTCTTGTCATATATGATTAACGTGAAGATTAGTTGAAATTACTCATCATAATGCTTTTGCGACGCTTGTTTCACATATTTTAAGATGATAAGTAACTTATAGGAAACGTACCTGATTAAACTATCATGTGATTAATTGTCAAAAAAAAAAAAAAAACCTCTCATGTGATTAGTCTCGATCTATTTTTAATTGACTATGAAAATACTTTGATTTAGAGATCTTTTGAAATCTAGTATACTTGAATTTATTTGTTCTTACAAATATTTTAATTTTTGTAAAATTCGAGTATTATATTTGTTTAATCAAATTTATATTCAATCGATTGAATGAAGTTTGATTTTGAGAGGTTGGAATGCTTTTAAGAATTCATTCGTTCGATCGAAGGGGTGATTCATTTGATTTGATCGGGTATCAAGGGTATATAAAATTTGAATCCATTTATTTTTGTTCATGTCTAAAAAATCTTCAACACGCAGTTCGGTGGGAAGTACGGGCGTGCCAGGACTACCTAAAGTCCAAATGAATTTGTTTGGACACAACCTTCAGCACCTCTTGGCCGAAATCAAGGTTTGAAGACCTTGATGCCAAGTCAGTCACTATAAGATTGAAGACAGGCGATTGTCTAAGGTGAGGGTAAATCTTAAATGGGTTCTTCATTAGAATGTCTGAAGACCTTATTGACTTATTGGAAATAACAGTAGATGAACAAAATACAAACAGTATTGAAAACAAACTTAAACTATGGACGAAATTGATAATAGGAAAAGAAGTAAACTTACAATGCTTGAAATACCCACCATACCATAACCGAAAAATGCTATTGATGAACTTGATTGCTTGAATTGAAAGTACTTAACAGGAAATATAAAGTGCTTACAAATGAAAGTAAACTATTTGCTTAGGAATTAAAAAAAAAAAAAAAAAACTGAAAAAAAAATGGTATTAACAATGAGAATGAGAAAAGTAAAATAATAAGCTTGATAGCATTGCGCTGATTTTGGAGGTCGTCGTCGTCGTCTGTCTTCTCCAATTCCTTCCTTCATCTTTTATAATTCTTCCTCATCAAAACTGCCGTGCACCTTCTCCACACTCTCACGTCCTTGGCGGGAAAGTCTGTTTGCACTATCCCATAATCCCAAAACATGGGTTTTGTGTGCTGTTGCTACTAACAAATCCATTATCATATCCTTTAATTTCAGCTCATGGCATGTAACTGCTGCCATGTATCACTTCCACAGTCTATTAACCTCTGTTATTATCACGTGTCTACCCTCCTTGTGTTTAGTTATTGGTGCTCATCTCTTCACCAGATTTGAATTCTAATTAAAATCAAATACTACACCTCCTCATTTTATTAGCCACATGTCCCACTCTTAATTAATTAATGGCTCACGTACTTTTACTAACAACAAATTATATGCCACATCACTAATATACCATAGGTAATTAATTAACCATAGTAATTTTACTATAAATTATGTGGCTATCACCTATTGGCTCCCAATTAATCACTAACTACCCACATATTTTTTTCCCAAAAATAGCCATGTAGACATTTTACGCAATTTTTAAGGGGAATATATCTATATCTATATCTATACTAATATAATGGACAAAGAACATTTCAAAATGCCCTATACAGAAACACAAGTTTTCAATTGTTAAAAAGATATACAAGTGATTTCAAAATTAAACATGACTCCCTATTTTTAGGGGACTGCCTTAGTTATCTTCCAAAACTACCTTATCAAGTAGACTTCTTGACATTTACTATGAGGTTATTTAGGTAAATCCACCCATTCCCTTAGGTTTAAGGTTTTTTAAAAACTCATTCCTTCATCCCCCCCCCCCATGGACTCATATGTTATCTCTTTGAGGTTGTTGTGGTATATTTACCTCCACCGTAAGGGGGAGGTTTTCACCATCTAGGATTAGAAACTTGACTACTATATATCTTTAGAAAAAGGTGTTGAGGGTTGAGGGTTGAGGATTGGGCTACATCAATCCTATAAAGTAAGGTGTAGGGTTGGTACCATAATAAATAGATAAATAAATAAAAAGAAGGAAAAAAATTTCTTAGCTGGGCTCTTTGGAACCCAAAGTTAGGCTCTTCTCCAATAACTAGAGGCATCCAGTCCAAGGGTAGAAATTGTGCTTGCTGGGCCAACAATTGTAGGGTTGGGAGATACCAATCTCATGGAGTAGGATGTAGGGTTGGCACCACAATAAATAAACAAATAGAACAAAGGGAGAAAAAAAAAAAACACTTAGCTGGGCTTTTTTGTACCCAGAGTTAGACTCTTGTCCTGTAACTATATGTATCCAGTCCAACGGTAAACATTGGGCTCGCTGGGTCAACAATTGAGAAGTAAGAGTGAATATGCTGGCCTGCCTAAATCAACCATCGGCCCAGCCTTAAAGAGTAATAATTTAGGGTGGGGATATTGGCAATATTGCAACCCCTCCAAATGTTCTCAAGCGCTCATATGTTATTTAAATCTCATTATTTGATCACTAAATTTTAAAATTTTTCAAAAATACTGCCAACCCCGGTTTAGCCCTAATGCTATTAATCACTACATCCCTTTTTTTATTTATTTAAATTTTAGATGTTCTTGATGGTTAATTTTCCTGTCGATTTTGAATAATAAATAGATTCCTCTAATGTTTGTTGTCCTCCAATCTTTCTAAAGAAACAGTATCACAATTGGTGAGTTCCGCTGGTTTTTGTTTTACAACTATTTGACATAAATTTCACTTTTTGTGTAAATTGGTTCAATCTTAAATAGAAAACATGACATAAACACAATTTTTTAAGGGAAAATTAACCAAAAGTCAAAGTTTAGAACTTTATACTACGAGGTACAATTTATATCACGAGGTCCATGAGATTCCAAATTTCTTTCTCCATTTGTTATGTACGTTAAAAAAAACTTTAAACTTAGTAGTATAAAATGCTGACTTAGTGGTATAAAATGCTTATATCTTTGAGTTATAGATATATAACCATTTTTTAAAACCCATTATAAACTAATTAATTTTTAAAAACCAAATAGTCAGTACAATTAAAAATTTTAAATGAATTCAAGAAAAATAGGGTTTGACATAAATTTGAGTATTATCTACTATTTTTTATGCAAAAATTTGGCACAATATATATATATATATATATATAATGATCCTATCAGCACATGCTGACTTTCACGAAGCTCATCGGTGATTGTGGGATTCTTATTTTGAAAAACTGACAGTTGGATTAGATACTATGCATATTTATGTCAGGCATGCCAAAAATCACACTGATCCAACAACCGAATTCTTAGATATGTCACTGAAAAAAATGTTACAGTTTTTAGCGGTCAGAATTTTTTACAGTCTATATTTTGAGATGCTTGGATCGAATCGCTGCGATTTTTGCAGACATGACATCCATAACAAGTGTAACTAATCCCAGGGTCAATTTTTCAAAATATGCATCCCACAATTTCCTATGAGCTTCATGCTGATTTTCGCGAAAGTCAGCATTTGCTTACTAAATCGGGACTCTAAGATATATATATATATATGATCCGGTCAACATATGCTTGTATAAGTTTATGTAAGCATGAAGCTAGTAGATAATTGTGGGATATATGTTTCGAAAAACTGACGTTAGATTAGATACAATACTTATATATGTCATGCATGAAATCACAATGATCTAACAGTCGATTTCTTAGAAATGTCATTGAGTAAGCTTATGACAGTTTTCAGCGGTCAAGTAACCTTCGTAGGGTCAAGTGACCTTCGTAGGGTCAGATGCTAACATAAGGTGCACCTAATGCAAATTTGTATTTGCGTCAAATGACCTTCGTAGGGCCAGTTGCAGATCATATTTTGAAAAACTGACTTTTGGATTAGATACTTTTCTTATGTATATCAGGCCTACAAAGAATCACAGTGATCCAATGGTTAGTTTTTGAAAAAGTCACTGTGAAAAATTTTAATTTTTTTGTTCTACAAAATGTCACCATTTTTTTACAGTCAGTTTTTTCATAAATTGGATGTTGAATTGCTATATTTTTTGCTGGCCTGACATACATAAGAGTATAATCTAATCCAATGGTCGTCTTTTTAAAATATGTTCTACAACTAGCCCTATAGAGGTCACCTAACACAACCTTGTATCAGGTGCATCTTATACTAGCATATCTGTGTGTGTGTGTGTGTGTGTGTGTGTGTGTGTGTGTGTGTAGAAATGATCAAGTCAGTGTATGCTTACATAACCTTATGTAAGCATGAAGCGCATAGATAATTGTGGAAAAAATATTTTGAAAAATCAACTGTTGGATTAGATATTATACTTATGCATGTCTTCTCTATCAAAAATCACAGTGATCCAATGGTCAGTTTGTCAGAAATTTCTTTGAGAGAAATTGTTTCAGTTTTCAACGATCACAGTTTTTCATAACTATATTTTGAAATTCTGACATTGAATCACCATGATTTTTGGCATGCATAACATCCATAAGTACAATATCTAATCCAATGGTTAGTTTTTCAAAATATGCATCCCACAATTATCTATGGGCTTCATGTTTACATAACTAAGGTAAACATATGCTGACTAGATCGGGACCGTATATATAAATATATATGGAATGGGTTCACCTAACACCCTATTTTGACACCCTTAAATAACACCCCTCATCAACCATTGGATCAAATTCAATCCAAGGGTAATAATATAGCCTGACTTAACTACAATTAATTACGATTAAAGCAACCCCCTTTCTCTCTCTCTCTCTACCCACGCCATCTTCATCACGTCTAGACTTTAGAGACGGTCTGCCTTCCTCTTCCTCAATCCTCCATGGCCGGCGTAGACTATCACTCCGCCGGCGGCCAACCGCCGACGGCAACAATGGCACCTCTTCTCACCCTATTTTTTTTTCCAATTAATGGAATTGTACAGTTCAGAGATTTTTTAGTATTGAATCAATATATGGATTCAAAGAGAAATAATGAGTCTCTTGAGTCAGAAGCTCAATCTCTCTAGTTTTTAGGGACTGGTACAATGCTAAGAGATGGTCCCGACGCCACGTGTTCATCAAAAACTGCTACTCAGTATTGTCAGAGATCGTTGCTCGCCGGATTCCTAAAATTCGGAGTGTTATGCTTAAGGGAAAGCCCCGTTTTTCAAATTTCAATTTGGTGCCTATGAATTGTGGTGCTTGTTAGCCCTAAGGTTTTTGACCTTATTTTGATGATAACTAAACCATACCTTTTATCTAACAAGTGGTTAAGTGTTGTGTCTCCATAGATTTGAAGTAATATATATTGTTGGAGCTCATCAACATATTTCAAACAATTCAATGCGCTCAAAATCATCCAAAGCTTATGAAGTTCAATCCTCGAAGATCAACTTGAAGACAAGCTTATGAAGACTTTTTGAAACCAAGTTGCTCTACTTGTGATTAGGAATTTATTGTAAGGCATCTCAATTGCTCAACATTACCTAGCTCAGGACAAAATTATTTTTACTCATGTTGCATTAGCATTCATACTTGAAAATGTTTTCAAACTTGCTTAAAAATATTTTGGAACACTTAGTTAACTTGCTCAAGTGTTATAAGTTGATTTGGTTTAAAAATTTCGAAATATTGACATTGTAACATCTCTAGTCGACTTACACTTTAGTCCTATTTGACTAAGTGAAGGTCAGAAGCAATGTTTTGAGAAATCTTAAGTTAGTCGACTAATCACCTTGGACTAGTCAACTAATGGTTCTCTAGTCGACTAAAACCATTTTCCTAGTCGACTAAGAGCATGTCAGAAGCCATGTTTTGAGAAATCTTAAGCTAGTCGACTGATCACCTTGGACTAGTCAACTAATGGTTCTCTAGTCGACTAAAACTCTTTTCCTAGTCAACTAAGTGAAAGAATACGATTAGGGAACGCAGCGGAAGGTAAGTTTTTGAAAAATTTCCCTTGTATTCATCCATGAATCCTCTTAATCGATAAAACGAATCAACTTTAAATTAAATACATTAAAGTAAAGCTTACATTGATGTGTTCCTTTGCGATGTTCTCTTCCTTTGATGATCGTCCTCGCTCAAACCTCGAGCCCCAAAAGAATGGTGGCCTCCAATGATCGTCCACACGAACACAAGAGTTGTTTAAACTTCCTTGATTTTTCAACACTTGAAAAAGCAAGCATGGAGAGGGGAGAGAGGGAGGGGCGGCACCTAGAGAGAGAGTGAACTTGGATGAATCAAGCTTGTGGCTATTAGGGTTCTCTCTCTTTAAATAAGCCTCTCCTCTTCTTAGGGTGTTTGGTTACTAGTGCTAGCATGACCATTAACCCTGTTTTAGTTACTTACATTCTTGAATTAGATATCCTTTTGGCTCTTAATTAATTAACCCTTAATTAATTAAAGCCAAACACATATTAATAAGAATGCATCCCTCTCACAAGTTTAACAACCTCACTTATGTCCTTATGTGTGTGACCCATTGGGTTCATCCCAACCTAGTAGTGGCAGGGGACATCTCAATGTCGCGCAAAATAGAAACTTTCTATTTTTAGGTTCGATTGGAACAATTCCAATTTTGCCCTCAATGATAACTCTTATCATTAGGCCTTCACTAGTCATGAGTGACATCTAGCAATATGTCATGACGTACCCTAGGTGTGGGTGAATATACGAACGTGTAAATGAACCCTTCGTGCTATAAATAATCCCTCACCAAACAATGTCTTGATTAAGTTAATTGGGTATGGATTCATGTCAAACCCTAACTTAATCATGTGTTACTAATTCACCAGATTATAATCTCAATTAGGTATACCCTTGAAACACTTTTCTTGGTAACCTTCTGCTTTGGCCAAAGACTTTATTGAGATAGTAACTGTGAACTAACTAAGACATTCGCCCTTTCTTATCAAGGGTGGTGATCCTCTATTGCACACTCACCTATCTTCATACATAACTCACTAGAGCCAATGAGCACCGATTACATCCTTATGATTAAGGGTGTACGAGATACTATCAAACTCTAGCAATTCATATATAAGATAACAAGTGGTGTCTCAAGTCTAAGGATTACAACTGTGACTATACACATGAGCAGCCTTTGACATACAAATAGAATTCCATAAGCTGTACTCATATTGGTCACGTTCAGTGTACTTGTTCTCTAACAAGCACCCACAGGTTTACTATAGTGTCTCTACACAGATGGTTCGAGACTCACCATCCTCCCATGGAGCTAGTAAAACCTGAGCTAATCTTAACGGTTTATAATTGTCCAAATATATAAACCTATGATCAGGAACTAGTTTAGGATAGATGTACTTGAAAGTTATAAGTCTCTCTATCTCAACACTTGAGATATAACTCTCTATCATACTATCCAAGGACTTTATCATGAACAGTAATTAAACACAAGTTTACATGATAAAAATAGCCATATCATAAATGAATAAAGATCCATACAAGATAATATAATGAAATATAAAACCCTAAACACAAAAGAACAATTGGTTTTAGGGCACATATCTAACAATCTCCCACTTGCACTAAATCCAATTAGTGACATACTTCATCCCCATCTTCTCAAGATGTCGATCCAAGACCTTCTGAGTAAGAGCCTTGGTAAGTGGGTCTGCGGTGTTATCCTCAGATGCTACTCTTTGCATACTGATATCTCCTCGCTCTATGATCTCACGAATCATGTGGAAACGCCTTTCAATGTGCTTGGATTTCTGATGTGACCTTGGTTCCTTGGCTTGAGCTATAGCCCCATTGTTGTCACAATACAAAGGTATAGGTGACTCAATGGCTGGAACCACTCCAAGTTCTGAAATGAACTTTCTGATCCAAACAGCTTCCTTGGCAGCTTCGGAGGCGGCTACATACTCAGCTTCTGTAGTGGAATCCGCTGTAATAGTCTGCTTACAGCTCTTCCAACTAAACACACCACCATTCAAGGTGAACAAATATCCAGATGTAGACTTTCTATCATCTATATCTGACTGAAAATCAGAGTCTGTGAAACCATCTACTTTAAGCTCATCTCCTCCATAGATAAGAGCCAAATCCTTAGTCCTTCTCAAGTACTTAAGGATGCCCTTAACTGCCACCCAGTGTGCCTCACCTGGGTTAGACTGATATCTGCTGACAACGCTTACAGCATGACTGATATCAGGTCTTGTACATAGCATAGCATACATAAGGCTCCCTACTGCAGAAGCATAAGGGATCTTACTCATATGCTCTCTCTCTTGATCTGTCTTAGGAGACATATCCTTGGAGAGATGAATTCCATGTCTAAAGGGAAGCAAACCCCTCTTGGAATTCTCCATACTGAACCTGTTCAGTATTTTATCTATGTACATGGATTGTGAGAGACCGAGCAACCTTTTAGATCTATCTCTATAGATCTTTATACCCAGTATGTAGGTTGCTTCTCCCAAATCTTTCATGGAGAAGTTGCTAGAGAGCCAAAGTTTTACCGATGAAATCATTCCTACATCATTCCCAATGATTAGGATATTGTCCACATATAGGACTAAGAATGTGACTGCACTCCCACTAACCTTCTTATACACACATGGTTCATCCATATTCTGAAGAAAGCCAAACGATTTGACTGCTTCATTGAATCGAATGTTCCAACTTCGAGAAGCTTGTTTTAGTCCATAAATGGACCGCTGTAGCTTGCACACCTTGTGGTCCTCACCACTAGATATAAAGCCCTTAGGCTGTTCCATATAAAGATCTTCCTCAATGTTACCATTTAGGAAGGCAGTCTTTACATCCATCTGACATATCTCATAGTCATAGTGTGCGGCTATAGCCAACAAGATCCTAATGGATTTAAGCATAGCTACTGGCGAAAAGGTTTCCTCATAGTCAACACCTTGCTTCTGATTATACCCTTTTGCCACTAGTCTAGCTTTGTAGGTCTCTACCTTTCCATCCGAGCCTATCTTTCTTTTGTAAATCCATTTACAGCCTATAGGTACTATACCCTCAGGAGGATTTACCAAAGTCCAGACTTGGTTAGAATACATCGAATCCATTTCAGATTTCATGGCCTCTTGCCATCTACTCGAGTCGATGTCCAACATCGCTCCCTCGTATGTAGTAGGATCATCTGGGTGTTCCTTGTCGCCAAGAAACAGCTCCTCTCTCATCTCATGAAGATACCCATATCTATCTGGAGGAGCATATATCCTACTAGATCTACGAAGTGGTGGTGTAACATTAGGTTCTGCCTCAACAGGGGCAGGGGTGGTATCAGTGTTGATTTGTGAACTCTCGGATAATTCCTTGAGATCTATCACTTGACCTTTGCCTCCTTCTTGAATAAACTCTTTTTCCAAGAACACGGCAAACTTACTAACGAAGACTTTCTCTTCATCAGTGTGATAGAAATAGTATCCCAAAGACTCTTTTGGGTACCCCACAAATCTACATTTGTTTGATCTTGCTTCCAATTTGGTTGCATTTTGGTTCTTAACGTATGCAACAGAACCCCAAATCCTCAGATGCTTAAGGCTTGGTTTCTTCCCATACCACATCTCATATGGAGTTTTAGGGACAGATTTGGAAGGAACCCTGTTCAATAAATAAGCAGCTGTCTCTAATGTATATCCCCAAAAGGATATTGACATATCAGTGTAACTCAGCATCGATCGTACCATGTCCATCAAAGTACGATTTCTCCTTTCAGATACACCATTAAGCTGAGGTGTACCAGGAGGAGTCCACTGCGATAATATGCCAGCCTCAGTCAGATGATCCAAAAACTCAGTGGTTAAGTATTCTCCTCCTCGATCCGATCGAAGAGCTTTAATACTTTTGCCAGTTTGTTTCTCCACTTCAGCTCTGTATTCTTTGAACTTTTCAAAGGATTTAGATTTGTGTTTCATAAGATACACCGTACCTAACCGTGAGTGATCATCGATAAAGGTAATGAAGTAGGTGAAACCACCTCTGGCTACCTTGTTTAAAGGTCCACATACATCAGAATGTATCAACCCCAGTATGTCTCCTACCCTCTCACTGTGACCAGTAAAGGGCGATTTGGTCATTTTACCCATGAGACAAGGTTCACAGGTAGGTAAGGGTACAAGTACATATGAGCCCAATTGCCCATCCTTACCTAACCTATTAATCCTTTCCTCACTAATATGACCTAATCTTAAATGCCATACATAGGTCGAGTCATTTTCATCACGAGGTCTTTTATGCCCTTTAGCATTTTGATTCTTCTCTAAACAGTTTATACTACCATCCATGTTCAAGAAATATAGACCGCTTAGATATATGCCAGAACCTACTAACTTATTTCCAAAAGAAATAGTACAACCATTCCTACTGAAAACAAATTCATAGCCAGAACGTGTTAAGGATGAAACCGAAACAATGTTCCTGACTATGCTTGGCATAAACAAACAGTCTTCTAATTTCAGAACATGCCCTGATGGTAAAATCAGGTCACAAGTCCCAACAGCTAATGCAGCAACGTTTGCTCCATTTCCTACTCGAAGGGAAACTTGATCTCGACCCAATTGTCTGCTTCCTCTAAGTTCTCTAATATTGTTACATATGTGAGAACTAGCACCGGTATCCAATACCCAAGAGCAAACAGAGCTAACTGACAGATAAAATCCTGAATTAGGAACTTTTCCTAATTCTTTAGATAGCTCATTGTTACAAGGTTCAGTCAAACAGTAGTCAAATTCATTTTCGGATATTTGTTTGAGTATAACCATGATATCTACAAAAATAAGTAACAGATTAATATATTTCATTAAACCATAATAACTTGGTCTTTAGTTTTATGGTGTCTCCCACTATTTTATCAAATTCCATACTCCCTCTATAGGATTCGAGAATTCAAAAAAATGAATTCTTAATGGGGATTGGGGTCTCATTTGAATTAGTGAACCTCACATAATAGTTTCTTGGATCACTATTCCAAAGGGATGGATAACTCTTTATCCAATGCTTCACTAAGCAAGTTCCAATCTTCCTTTAGCCTCTAAAATACAGTAACCTCACATAGTAGTTTCTTGTTTAGTGTACTTTAGTTAATAGTTTCTTCAAAACGGTCATTTTGGCTCTTGTTCATTATATATAGAGCTCTTGCTCTCATTTATGACCAACCTACAATATTCTTCTCATTTATTAAAAGCATTTACTCTCAAGCATTCTTCATCAAGCTTCACTTTGTGATTCTCTTTAAGCTATATTTATTGAGCATTTGAGAAACCATTAGTATGCTTGTATTTATTACAAATCAGCTTGTTGAAGCATTCGTTGTAATACTCCATCTTCATCTTGTATTTATTGTGAGACTAAAGGGTTTTATGAAACTCTTGTGGGTGAGTGTTTTCCACCTTTGAAAGAAGGCAGGTGTAAAAGTTTATCCACCTTGAATGAGTTTTGTTAGTGGATTAATCATCTTGACAGAGTTCTTAAGGCGTGGATGTAGACGGAGATCGAACCATGTTAAAATCCTTGTGTTTAAATCTCTCTAACTTAGTCTCTTTCATTTCAAGTAATTTATTTGATATATTATTTGTTGAGTTGTTGTTCAAGATTGCATCCTAGTTATTTAAAGTTCAAGATTTCAAAAATTATATATCTCATTTTTAAATCATTTTTATTTGCCTATACTCTATTCACCCCCCTCTAGAGTATATTTTGGGCCAACAGTGCTGATATTCATCGAAAACTGCTACTATGTTACTGATGAGAGCTTGGAGTTTTGAAAATTATGAAAGAAGCATAAGTTTTATATCTTCCCCAATAGCTGCCATAATCTTCCACAACACAAAAATTGTCGCATTATCACCTTCCTAAAATTGAATATTATATTTTAAGCATAAAAGTAGAGAGGGTAGGAAAAAAAAAAACATGTAAGAAATAATAATAACATTTAAAAGGGTTGGCCGGTCGGTTGGGGGAGGTGGTGGCAGTTTTTATGTGATCCGTGGATCATTGATTCAAACCAAAGCAACCACAGGTCTCTGTGATATCCTGGTAAAAATAGGAAATTTACGCAAGAACTTGAGTTCAATTACAAGCCAAAAGTACTGCTCTATACTACGCTTTGCATAGCAACAATGTTGCTTGAACAAGAGTTCCTTGAAATTATCCTCTTCATCTAGCATGAATTCTCTGTTTGCAATGACAAACAATACTTCTTATTGGCTTGCCGCTGCATTGTAAGATCAGAAACTAAATTTGAACTCACAATCAAAACTAAAATACCAAGTAGAAATAATTAGGAGCCCGGCAGGAGTACTAACTTTCAAACCAGTTAACGTTCATAACTTAAAGAATTATTGGCAATATTCTTTCATTGACACAGGCAAAAACTTTCGAAGATGAAAGTATGAAACCAAGATACAGTGGTTTAGCGAGACCTGGTCAATAAATCAATGAGATTCATTAATATGATTTTTTTTTAAGTGGCTCTATTTATTTGTCATGCTAATCCCTTGTTTCCAGCATGACTCTATTAAAAGCCCATGCATCTAAAGATTAATATTCAGTGTCATATACCAAATACCAACGGATCATTTTTCCTGCAAATATCCAGTAAGAGGAAATGAGGGCAATTTTTAAGTTCCTTCTCCACAAACTAAAACCAAGATTGCAATATGGGGAATAAGAAGACTGCAATTCGAGCGCCTCAACTTGTACCTAACACAAACTTTAAATGAGATGGGTACGGTGCGTAGGTAGAGAGAGAATGAGTGAGAAGAGGTGTTATTGTTGCCATCGGTGGTTGGCCGCCGACGGAGTGACAGTCGACGCCGGTCGATCAGGATTGAATAAGAAGAAGGCAGACCGTCTCTAAAGTCTAAACGTGTTGAAGATGGCGTGGGTAGAGAGCGAGAGAAAGGGGTTGCTTTAATTGTAATTAATTATAGTTAAGTCAGTCTATATTATTACCCTTGGATTGAATTTGATCCAACGGATGATGATGGGTGTTATTTAGGGGTGTCAAAATAGGGTGTTAGGTGAACCCATCCCTATATATATATACACGTACACACACACATTAATGGAAGAAGATGCTAGTACAAGCTACACCTAACATAAAGTTGTGTTAGGTGATTTCTGTAGAGTAGGTTGCTAAACTAATTATGAAAAACCAACCGTTAGATTAGATACCACTCTTATATTTGTCATGTCTACAAAAAATAGTGACATTTGAAGAACAAAAAGGTCACAGTTTTTCACAATAACATTTTTCAGAAATCGACAATTGGATCTAATTTTTATATAACAGGCATGACATACATAAAAGCATTGAGTATCAATCAATTTTTCAAAATTTAATTTACAATTAACCCTACTAAGGTCACCTGACGCAACTTTGTGCTAGATGCACCTCTTATATATACTAGCACTTCCGTATTAATTGATTTTGTATGAATATAATATTATAATTAAAAAGATATCTAATGTACGCCTTTGAGTTATTGTATTCACTTAATAATTATAGGAAAATTATGGATAATTTTCAGAGTTTAGAGCTTTATATCACGAGATCCAATTTTATACCATAAAGTCCTTGAGATTTACAAATTCCTTTGTTTATTTGTTATGTTAAAAAGACCATTAGACCTAATGGTATAAAATGCTTATATAAGAGACTTATGAGTATATATAACCCATAATTTTAAGAGAATTTGGCCGGAAGTCTTAAATTAGCAAAGTTTGTTGCAATAGGTTCTCAAAGAGATTTTTTCATGCCATAGGTCCTAATTAGTCCCAAATATTTAAAACTATTTTTATAAATGGCAGATTTTCCCTTCTAACAAACTTAATTATAACAACCTAATCATATCATTAGATAAGATTTTTCTTCTTCTCATTTCCAACGAATATCTTTTAAATTTTCTCTTTTTTTGTCACTCCTCAATTTGCACTAGGGATAGTTTTTGTTTTCACTACAGTGGGGATGGTTTTCACTGCATTGGGGGAATATTCACTGTAGAAATGGTTTTCACTACATCTCTGATGCAGTTTTTATGATTTTCACTGTACTTACTATGCACTAGGAGTGATTTTTCACAGCATTAATCATTTTGTATCTCTTTAATTTCTTCTTAGAATGAATTTCACTACAGTAGGAATGATTTTTACTGCATCTTTGATACACTTCTTATGTTTTTCACTGTATTTCTGATGCATTGTGATGATTTTCATTGCATCTCTGATGCATTTCTTATTATTTTCATTGTAAAATATATTCTACTTTATTTTCACTGAACTGGTATCCATTTTCACTTCACTGGAATCAATTTTTACTGCATTAATAGTATTTTCATTGCATCCAAAATCATTTTCATTGTACTTGTATCCATTTTCACTGCACTAACAGTAGTTTCATGGCAAAATTATCCAAAAGTCCCTCAAATCATGGATGTATACTATGAAGGACATAGATATCCCACTGAGTCCTTAAGATTTAAATCTTAATGCAGTAAAATCATAAAAAGTGAAAATCATAAAAAGTGCATCAGATTTGATAAACGGTGAGGCAGTGACTATTGATGCTCTTTACAGTGATGAGTTGCAGATCTGGCACCTTATCAAAGGAGAAAAACTTCTTAGATTTGATCTACGATCACCGGCCGGTGAACGGTAAAATTAAAGTTGGAGATATTGATCACCAAAATTTTGATCATCGGAGAATCTTCTTCTGCTCCTGTTAATTACTGCTGGAGATCAATTACCACATCAATTATGGATGTTGCTGACTGCAGATCTGACAACATCAATCGAACACCATCGGCAAGCTCACCTCACTGTAGATCGTGTGATGAAGCTTTCTGATCCACAATAGGAGTGTAGTTCCAGCTTTCTGATCGATGATACAAGGTGAGAAAAGTACATGTAGATATTGTCTTTGTTGCTGGCAACCTCCACTCAAACTTACAGATCGTGTGATGAAGCTTTCCGATCAGCGATTGGAGGTGAGATTGAGAACCACATGCAAATTGTCTTCATCGCCGGCGACCTCCGCTCTATAATGCCCTAACCTAAAATCTGTACCAACCCTTCCAGATAGGTTGACATGTGTCAAGATGGAGTTACAACATGTCCTGCTTAATCATTTTATATATATATATATATATATATATATATATATATATATATATATATATATATATATATATATATAAAACAAAATACATTATGTCCCAAACGTCTTACATAAATTAATAAAACAAATCATAACAATAATGCCAATATCCCTGGCAAGTAGGCGGTGCAACCAACAATATCAAAATCATAATGTCAAGAGATATGTAATGCATAACTAATAATCATAAAAGTGCAAATACAGAAACTACCAAGTGCTGGTCAACAGTCTTGAACTAGGAGGATGAGCCAAGCCACCAATGTAATCTCCCAAGTCTACATGCAATCTGCCACATAAAAAGCAGGAGTGAGCCTCGAATCGCTCAGTAGGAATATTATAACCTTTATAAATTAACAATAATACAGTGATACATGAAATATATAAATAACAAAGTTTTCAAAGTTCATATAGCAGTTATAAAACAGTATAAAGAGTAGTTCAAAACTTGTGTGGTTTTTCTGTGAAAACAATATCCAATACCATACCATATCAGATCCATCTCAATTGTCCCATCATAATCACATGAATAGCATATGCTTTACATACCTCAATGTCCATCGCATGTCTATCATAACCAGGCTTTGTTGGAGATATGCCTTAAAACTAGTCCTAAAAGGCATATCAATTTCATATTATATTAATTGGAAGGTATAACTTGTCTTGTATATTTATATACATGATAAGGTCCTTGAATGAATGATAAGAGAAATATGTATCTCTAGTTGTTGAGATAGGGAGACTTATATTTCTCATACACATTTATTATAAGGAGTTCCTACTCATAGGTTTATCAAATTGGACATTTATAAACCACTAAGAGTAGCACAGATTTAAACTAGCTCCAATAGAAGGATATATAGTAGTTCCTATCTGTGTAGTGACACTATAGTTAATCTATGGGTGCATGTTAGAGAACATGTACACTGAACATGATGTGATAAGAATATTCTTATGGAGATTAAGTCAAATTAATATTCTTATGTTACGTCCATCGAATGGTAATCCTTAGACCTGAGACACCAAAGTTATCTTGTGCATAGGTTATTAGAGTTTGATAGTATCTCGTACATCTTTAACCATCAAGATGTAATCGGTACTCATTGGCTTTAGTGAGTTATGTATGAAAATAGATGAGTGTGCAATAAGAAATCATCACTCTCACTTTGATGAGAGAGAATGTCAGGGTTTGTTCACAAAGATAATTCTCATATTGAATCTCTGGTCAGAGTGATAGGTGAACTGTGAAAGAGTTTCATCGGGTTCATCTTATTGAGATTATATTTTGTGGAACATATAACAAGTTGTTAAGATAGGGTTTGACTTATAACCATACCTGATTTTCTTAACAGTGACATTTAACATGAAGGGTTCATTTAGTTTTACTATCCATCCACACCTAGGGTACGTCTTGATATGTTGCTAGAGGTCACTTATGACTAGTGAAGGCCTAATAATAAAGTGTTATCATTGAAGGCAAAATTGGAATTGTTCCAATTGAACCATAAATAGAAAGTTTCTATTTTTAGGAGACATGAGATGTCCCTATCCACTACTAGGTTGGGGTGAACTCAAAGGGTCACACAAATAAAGAACACAAGAGAGCTCTTTAATTTAAGAGATGGGTTAGTTTCTAATTTATGTAACTTATGTGGTCTCTTTAATTAATTGTTAATTAAGGAGGACTAAGTTGCAATATTAGAAACCCTAGTATTTATCTATAAATACAAGGGGATGAGTGCAAGCTAGCACTAAGTCCACTCAAACCCTAAATAGAAGAGAGGCTACCATCACTTCCACCCTAAGGGCCGTGAGCTTGCTCTCTCTCCCTCTCAAGCTTGCTTTGCATCAAGGGTTGATCAAGTGCAAGGACTTTGAGGAGTTTTGTATTCGTGTGGATACCTTGGAGGCTTCATACACTTTGAAGCTTGGATTCAATTTCGAAGTTTCATCAAAAGGCAATCAAGTAAGTTTGATTAAATTGTTTAATTAGTATTCTTGCTTTAATTCATGATCATATGTTTGTGCATGATTCTTGGCTTGTTTGTGATGATGGATTCATGTTCAAAATAAATTTTTATCATATGTTCTTCCGCTGTGAGTCCATTGATCACATCTTTTTCAGGCTCGAGAACGTATTACAGGGTCATTGCATTCAGGCTAACAAGCCCTTAGCTCAACTAGGCTAAAATATAACCACTACAAGGTTCTTCCTCTGAGGGTAATCGATCAATTATCCTGCGCGGTCAACTGCCAAGCCACTAGGAGGCTATTCCTTCAGGTCCGTAACTAAGGCTTCACCTAGGACCATGGGCCCTTATAAATCCACTTTGATACAAATCGAGCCAATATACCAAGCATTCCATTCATATCATGACATATTTCCAAACATGTATAAATTATTGTGTAAGGCATATATCTTTCAAATCACCGTTTCATAAAATAAATATTATTCAAATACAAGTTTAAACCGCCATTTCATATGCCATCACAGTTTCTAGAAAATAATTCACAAGGCACTTTATGTTTCATATTCAAAATAATTTCTAGGTCACAACGTGTGCAAAAATAGTCTCGTTTTCCAAACAAGTGCTTCAAACTGAAATCAGGGGAACAGCCTGTCAAAATATTCCTCATCCATTTTCCTTTTATCAATCCATACAGAAAATTAGGCACATGAGCATAAAACCAGACATCTCAAAAAATTTTGTACAAACATGGTCATTATGTAGTAAATGAGTTCGTTCCCTAGTTTTTAAACAAGCCATATCCTGTATCAAATAGTTTGTTAGGAGATACAAATATGTTTTTGAAACCTTTCAACATTATGCCTTAGTTTTATTTCATAATCATGCAACACAGTTTAACATTTCATAAAACAGTATATTCCATGTATCCATTTCTCAATATGATAAGCAATGAAGTTTAAAAGGACGTATAAGTCATATCATTTGTAAAGCATTCGAAAATAACACATCATTATCAATAGTACAAGGTTATGTATTCCTACCTCAATGCGCGCAACAATGTTTTTCCAACCATTTGCGGCTCTACGAGCCTTCCCAAATGTAATACTCAATGCACCCAATGCAAGTGGTCCTCCAAAGGACCTTCCAAATCTGCAAACAACAAATAATGCAAAAGAGGAAAAAAAAAAAAAAAACACACACACACAAAGGATCTACAATCTCAAAAGTAAAACAACTCGCTCCTCAAAACCACTAACTCACGACCCTAAGGACCCAGAAACCCAAAATGCCAAACCAAAGGTCTTAAAAACTCCAAAACATATTCCCAAGTACATTTAGATACTACACGTCGAATTTTGTGGCCGAATGCCAAGTGGTTTAAGAGATATACACCAAAGAAGATGAAGGGTACGAGAAAAAAGCAAATATGGTATTTCCAAAATATTTCTCTCTCCACAAAGAATATGACCCCAAAACCACAATATTTAGAAACTAGACTTTGCAAGCTTTCAGAGCATATAAGGATCACACAAAACAGACTCCGGATAAAGAAATTAGAACCGAAAGAAGAAAAGCGAACTCGACCTTAATTAGTATACTAATCAACTTAGGCTAGTCTAATCACTCGATTAGTCGACTAGTTCTTATAATTAGTCAACTAGTTTAAGGTCAGTAGCCATGTAACAAAAACTACTGCTTAATTAGTCGACTAATCACCTTGATTAGTCGACTAATCACCTTGATTAGTCGACTAGTTCTCTGTGAGAACTCTTAGAAATAGCTCAAATACTTCACAAACCATGGCCAAAACACCACAAGACCACCCCTAAACCTTAAATCCATCAAAAATAACATTCAAAGACACTTGATCTACCAATATTACACACAAAAAAAATAGGTTCAATCAAGAGATCAACCAAAAACTTTAACTTAAAACCCATAAAACTCATTTTCTCACTAACCAAACAAACCTAAGCCAAAAATACATCAACAAGCCCTCAAATCCACACCTACTCCACACATAAACCTCCACCACAACCTCTCCAAACACCAAACATCAAGACTCCTCAAAACCTAACTCCAAACCCACAAAATGGGTACGAAAAGAAAAGAAAAAGAAGACAAAGAGGAAGAATATAAACAAAGAAGACAAGTTACCTCCACCGGCGATGGCGACCTTCTAGAGAGCTCCCAGCGACGTCCCTCTCTCTATCCTCTCTTCCTCCTTCTCTTGATCTCTCGGTCTTCTCTCCTTCTCACGGCTGAATGAAGAAATAAAAGAAATGGGGTAGGCTTTATATAGGGGGACAAAAATGTAATTTTTGAATTTTTTTTTAAAATAACAATAAATAATAAATTTAGTCCACATTACCCTCTTAAAATGCAAAAATAATGGTATAAAAATCTGGGTTATTACACGCTCGAACCTAGGGATCGTATTTCCGATCGGCGATTGGATGTGAGAAAACCACAGGAGTCAACGGATTTTCTTTCTTCTTTTTCCATGCGCATCACCAATATCATATGATTTTTTTGCATAGGCATATCAGAAATATGCTAGATTTTCTTGCAATGGTAGATCTAAAACCAACCGAATTTTTTTGTTTTCATTGATGCAATTGATTTGTTTGATGTAATAACAAATTAATTTGTTTGTTTTAGCCAGTCTTGGTTCAAAATTCTTCACCGTGTTAAGTGAAAACACAAAAAAACTGGAATGAAAACTATTAAAAAAAAAAACACAGTAAAAACACATCAAAATACAGTGAAAACCCAAAAAAAGCCCAGACACCAAAAAAAAAAAAAAATACAAAAAGATAGTGAAAACCCAAAAAAAAATTGTTTTCACTGTGCTGGGGTGTTTTCGCTGTATTCGGGGCAGTTTTGTCTTTTCACTGTTTTCACTGTGTTAGGTGGACTTCTCGGTAAACTTGAGAGATTTGAGGGACTTCTTGGTATTTCTCCCTAGTTTCATTGCCTATTTCACTGCATCCATAATCATTTTCACTGCACTGATAATCATTTTCAATAGACTGATAGTGATTTCAACATTTATAACCATTTTCACTATACTAGTATCTATTTTCACTAAGAGAGATATTCGTGGGAGTGAAATTAATTTAATTTGTAGAGGGAGAAAAAATTGATGAGAGAAAAAGAGGAGAGAGATTCATGAGAGATAATTTTGGAATGAAATAAATGAGAATAAAGGATAGAGAAGGAGAGAGAGGAGAGAAGATTAAGGAGAGATGTACGCAAGCTATTTTCGGAATGAAATAAATGAGATGAAATAGAAATTCTGGAAGATTCGAAAGATTCATTTAGTTGAAAAAACAATTTTGTCTAACAAATACGTACTAAGAGGACCTTTGGCATGAAAGAAAAGTCAACAATACTTCCATGTATCAAATTTTGCTAATTTAGGACTTCTGGCCAAATTCTCTAATTTTAAGATAATTAATTTTGCAAAAATGCTATACAATCAGAAACTTTAATCCGAATTTAAAAACCACTATGATGTGTCATGCTTTGAGTGGTGTGTGAAAAAGATAGAATCTATTGAAAAAATGACTAAACCACTTAAAGCATGACACATCATGGTGGTTTTTAAATTCGGGTTAAAGTTTCTGGTTGTGTAGCATTTTTGTTAATTTTGAATTGATAATTTATAAGTTTGATTTATCTATTAGGATCATCATAAAGTGCATACTAATTCCTTCTTTCCGATTAAGCTAATTAACATAACAAACTTCTGGGACAAACCATAACTCTATATTATTATCTTGATCATTTTGGAAAAGTTGAAGGAAAGGAAAAAGAAAAAAAAAAAAACTTCGAAAGAGGAGTCCGTACATTCCCAAATAATTTTCATCACCACTTTCCTCTTCTTTTCTCTCCTTTGCTTTAAAAATAAATAAATAAAGGGGCATTCACGAATTTGCCAATGAATTAGTAATTACTAACCATGGAGCAGGTGGTACGTATTCATGTGTAATTTAGATAGCCCAAGCTGAGATATATATATATATAGAAATTAAATGCAGTGCAGATGCAAGTTGATGGATCGTTCATGCCAGTAAATTGAAAGAAGCCAAAGTCGTCACACTTGAATAGGACCCAAAGGTCATTTTTGTCCTGAATTGAAGCTAGTGTCACCCACAAACTGCACTTGAGCATCGATCGAGCCATCTTCAATAAATATTGAATGTGATCGATCGAATTAATTAATGTCACCACCATAACCAAGCTAGCTAGTATTCAGAATGAAATTCTGAGGAAACAATTTCTTAAATGAAAAGGTTGTTTTTAATTACCCAGCCTTTAAATGGTGATCAGTTGATAGTTATGAAACATAAACAATCACACAGAATAACACCAGATATACGAGGAAAACCCTAACGGGTAAAAAACCTCGGGAGCACAGAAATCACTATGAAATAATCACCATAGTACAAGAAAGGTAAAACTACTAACAACGACGCTTGAATCCACAAACCAGTAGAATCCCTTTCTTTCACAAGCAACTTGCGAGTCCACACAGCCTTCACAGCATTTCCACCGTTTGAATCCACAAACCAAGCTCCACACACTGAAATCCACTATGCACACGGAACTCCACCGTTTATCAAAACCAAAGATTGAGGTTTTGTATAGCTAAGCTATAAGGAACTATGCATAAGGCGATAAAGTGAAGTCTAGAAGACTATGTATGCATAGTTAAAGCAAGAGTGAAGCAAAAAGCTAGAGAAACCTAGGGTTTTAACTTGGGAGCTTTTTCAAAGTACTTCACATCATCAAAATGACTAAGTGTTGGGGTATTTATAGTAGCAGAATAACCTAGGGTTTCAAACAGTTAAAAAATGCAAGAAACCTCGAATTTTAGAAGAATTAGGTCAAAACTTACGAGAGGATCGATCCAACAAAAAAGGCCGGATCGATCCAAACTCCTCTGCCACTAGGATCGATCCGGGCACGAATCTGGATCGATCCAATTATGCAGAACACAAATAGGATCGATCCTACATAAAATGCCGAATCGATCCAAAATGTGCCATAAGCCAATTTTGAATAATTTTCAATGAAAAAAGACCTAAATGCACTTAAGGATCATTCCTAGGTGATTGGGGCAACATGTATCACCTATGGTCATATAGCCAACCTAGGTACTAAGTCGAACTTACCTTCCTAGGATTTAAAACCAAAATGAATTACAAAACAAGCTTGAGCACTTGATATTAACGAGAAGTTGCGTTTCTTTCGAGCTTGATGTAGTCACTGATCTTTCAGGGATTACTGGCTTGAGTTCAATCACAGACACTGGCTTTTGTCAGTCGAATTAGCCAACATATACATATGGTATACCTAACAAACTCCCCTTTTGGCAATTCGATGACAAAAACCAAATAAAAACAAAAACAAGAAAACGAAACACGATTCATTCAACATGCGAAATGAATCTCCCCCTCTCTTGTACAATAAAACGCTCAAGCACACCCCAAAAACAAAAAGAAACAAAACCTATACTAAGGCTTGAGAACATGAACCTGTTTTTCTGCACAGGATAAACAACCATACCTCGTGAAGGAATAGAGATTTGAAAAACACAGGTTATACAAGCATTTATACAATCAAGCATTAAGACAATTACGGAAACATCATGCTCATGCTCATAGAAACAATTAAAGAAAAAACAGATTTCATTTCATCAAATGAACAGTTCATACAATTCATTCAATACAGCATTTGAAAATGAAACCTAACAAACTTTAACATCCTAACAAAATTAAGAGAACCTAGAACCTACAAACAACTAAAAACCTATACTAACAACCACTACTACTCCCCCTTTTTGTCACGAATGACAAAGGGAATACAAAAAGAACATGAAACATAACCAGTCACTCAGCCTCATCACCACTGGACCCAGAGACATCCTCTGAACTAGACTCGCTACCAGACTCCTCTTCAGTAGGAGGAACAAGAGGATGGCGAACAACTGGAGGATCTGATGGAGTAGGCAGCCGAAGGCGACGCTCAATGCGCTGAACCCGATCATGAATCTGAACTTGAATCTCATTCATCTCAATCTGATGATCGGTAAATGCCTTCACTGAATCAAAAACACGACGCAGCTGAGCCGAAATAGAGTCCAAAGTGGCATGCCGTCGTGAAGAACGAGTAGTAGGGACTGGAGCTTCAAGATCCGGTGTCGAAGTAGCAGTACTCCGAGAGAGTGACATAGCAGTGATAGCACCCGGAACCGGAGGCACACGAGAATCAGAGGCATTCACAGAAATGGAATCCTTGAGGCACATACGGGTTACCATAACCCCGAATGGAAGAGCTGAAGTACGGCTGGGAGACATCACAGTCTTCCGCATGCAATCAAAAATCAACTTAGGAAAGTCAATGGACTTCCCACTCTTCATAGCAAACAGTAACTGAGCACGGTCATCATGAAAATGCAAATGGTGACCCATAGGAACTAAGTTCCACCGTACAATCAAGTTTAACAACCTGTACTCCTCATGTAGATATCCTTGTACAAACTTGGACTTGTAATCAGAAGAATGCACATATAGTTCATGAATAAGGAAGTCAGATGCAGGCCCCTTGCCAGTAGCAGGTGGAAACTGAGGTCGAGAAGGCCTATTGCAACCCAAATATTTACCAATCCTCCCAGGAGTAATGGTAATAGCCGAACCACGAAACTGAGAGTGAAGAGCACCCTCACCAGACATAACATAACTGGCAGACTGATAGAAATCACGAACAAGCTCAGGAATGTAAAACTCAATCGGCTCAAAGAATTTACCTAACTCGAATGAGACAAGGCGCCGAATGATAGGATTATCCACACCAAGACTGACATTATCCATTTGACGCTCACAAGTGATAGGACGATTGATCCACGGATCAGGGGAAACAGGCCTAGGAGGTGACGAAGGCGGAGAGTCACCAAGATCAGGATTAGGAATATCCTGATACTCACGGCTTCGAGAGCCACGACCCCTACGAGGCGTACCAGCCCGTGAAGAGGACGCACGAGACGTGCGGGCACGCTTACTAGTGCCAGAAGAACTTGCACCACCAACCATGAGAACCACAAGAGCAAGGATACCCAAGAAAGCCATAAAAGCACAATCCAAACAACTCTAGGGCTTGAAAAATGGAGAGGAAGGAAGGGAGTTGAGAGGTTCTTTGAGAGAGAGAGAGACGGTTATGTATGCATAAGAAAACCCAAAAGAAAACAAACCAAACATATAAGTTTCGCGGGAAGGAGAAGAGTCAAATTTTAAAAATCCCGAGAAATGGATCGATCCGGCAAAATATGTAGGATCGATCCAAACCTCTCTGATCATAGGATCGATCAGGTAAAAAATGCTGGATCGATCCTCCCCTGTTTTGTTTTAAAAACAATTGAATAAAAAAACAAAAGGATCAAGGGAACATTTTGTATCTAAAGAGACATGAGCAAGAATGAATGAAACAATTTAAAGCAAGGCTATTATCATGAGATGCATTAAACTTGAAGAACAAGCATTCTAAACATCCAATTTCTCAAAAATGTAACCCATGATAAACTCATTAATAAAAACCACTTGAAATCATGAGAGTCAAACCAACCGATTTCACTTCTGAAGACAAGTGAAAGCCCTCTAAAAAGCAAGAATGAGAAATTAAATTTTTTAAGCTTTCAAACATGCATAAGGGAGAAGAATTGATAAGAGCTCAAAAACAATTAGAACAAGCTAGTATTTCAAATACAACTTTGAGAAGTTTTGGCTCTTTTCATAATCATAGCACTTTTGTGCCTTCAAAAATATGGCAAAATGCCTTTTCTCACAGAATATTTCTTCGCAGAACTCTTTTCATTGGCCTTTGAACAATTTTTCTCATATATTTTTTTTAAGTTGTAAGAAAAATTTGAACTAGCATTTGAAACGTAACAGGGAGCTCATCATCAAATAGAATGAAATACTTTAGACGAAGGAGGTGAGAAGGTGCAAACATTGGCACAGCATGTTTGGGCTTTAGAAGAGGCTTTCGGTTATCGGTCAACTCATGACATCAATGATTTTGAGAAAGAAAGATAACATGAAAACATTTAATCGAACTTATTGATAGAATTCATGTTAAGCAAGATAACTAGCTAACTCTTCGAATATAGACAAGGTTTAAAATGAATCAAAAACACTCAACCATATGCTCATAAAGGTGATATGAACCCAACAATCTTTTGAAAATTAAACTATTAAGTACAAAATAAAACAAAAGGAAAATGCATTCATAACAATAACTCCCCCTCAAAAAGATACCTAACGAGAAAGAACCACAGAGGTTCCTTACTAAAGATAGTTTAACGTCTTCTCGGACGCAAGGTAGTTTAACGTCGTTTCGGACGAAAGGAAGAACTAGAACTCAATCAATAGAGTAAACACCCAAAGATTTTCGAAGATATTCAAACCTAAGACCATCTAAGGGTTTTGTAAAGATATCAGCAAGTTTGGATTTTGTAGGAACATACACAACAGACAGGACACTATCTTCAACAAGATTTCGAATGAAATGATAACGGATGTCTATGTGTTTAGTCCTAGAATGCTGAACAGGATTTTTTGATATGTTGATAGCACTTTCATTATCACAGTATATGACAATATCAGAGTCAAGAATCCCATAATCAGAAAGCATTTGCTTCATCCAAAGAAGCTGAGTGCAACAACTTGCAGCAGCTATGTATTCAGCTTCGGCAGTCGACAAAGATATAGAATTTTGCTTCTTACTATGCCATGACACAAGAGAAGTTCCAACTAGAAGCAACCACCTGAAGTACTCTTTCGATCATCAACATTTCCAGCCCAGTCGGCATCGGAATATGCAGCCAAGGTAGGGTTAGTATCAAAAGAATACCAAATACCATAAGTCAACGTCCCACATATGTAACGAATGATGCGTTTAACAGCATGTAAATGAGTCTCTTTGGGACAAGACTGAAACCGAGCACAAACTCCTACACTGAAAGAGATATCAGGACGACTTGCCGTGAGATACAGCAAACTACCTATCATACTACGGTATAAAGTATGTTCAACATCATTACCACTCGAATCTTTGCCTAACTTAGTGGTAGTGCTCATAGGAGTGCGAGCATGTTTAGCACTTTCAAGACCAAACTTCTTAATCAACTCTCTAGCATATTTAGATTGACAAATGAACAATCCATCACTAAGTTGACGAATTTGAAGACCAAGAAAGCAAGTGAGTTCACCTACCATACTCATCTCAAATTCAGATTTCATCTCCTCAGAAAACGCATGAGCTAACTCACTTGAAGTAGACCCAAAAACAATGTCATCTACATAAACCTGGGCTACCACAAACACATTTCGGACAGTCCTAATGAACAAGGTACGGTCTACTCCCCCTCTAGAGAATCCCTTCTCCTCTAGATAAGTGGTAAGTCTTTCATACCACGCCCTAGGAGCTTGCTTCAAACCATACAGAGCCTTTTTCAGCTTATAGACATGTCTAGGATAATGAGGATCCTCAAACCCTTTGGGTTGTTCAACAAAAGCTTCCTCCTTTAAGAAGCCATTCAGAAAAGCACTTTTAACGTCCATTTGATATAACTTAAACTTCAAATAACAAGCAATGGATAGTAAAAGTCTAACAGACTCAAGACGAGCCACGGGAGCGAAAGTCTCATCGAAATCAATACCTTCCTCTTGAGTGTAACCTTGAGCTACTAACCTAGCCTTATTCCGAATTATGATACCACTCTCATCAGATTTATTCTTGAAAATCCACTTGGTACCAATAACATTTTTATCCGAAGGCCTAGGGACAAGATCCCAAACATCATTTTTGGTGAATTGACCTAACTCTTCTTGCATAGCAAGAATCCAGTTTTCATCAGTTAGAGCCTCTTTCACATTCTTAGGTTCAAAGGAAGAGGTGTAGCAAAGATGATTTACCTCATTCTGAATTTGCCTATGCGTTCTCACACCTTCACTAACACTTCCAATAATGTCAGTGGGTGAGTGTCTCTTTTGAACCCAAGTAGGATTAGTAGGAGAGGATTGAGAATCAAGAATTTGAACAGAATCATCCTCAACACTAGAAACATTTGGGGTATCACATTCCTCATCAACAAATTGATCTTGAGGAGTGTTTTGACTATCATCAATAGTCACATTAATCGATTCCATGACAGTAGATGTCCTAAGATTAAAAACTCTATAATCCCTACTATTCATAGAATAACCTAAGAAAATCCCGTCATCACTACGAGAGTCAAATTTCCCCAAATTTTCTCTATCTCTCAAAATGTAGCACTTACTTCCAAAAACACGAAAGTATTTAAGATTAGGCTTCTTGCCTTTCCACAACTCATAGGGAGTTTGAGAGGTACCGGGCCTCACATAAACACGATTAAAGTGTGACAAGCAGTGTTAACCGCTTCAGCCCAAAAGTGTTTGGCCACTTTATTCCCTAAGAGCATGACACGAGCCATCTCTTGAATAACTCTATTTTTCCTTTCAACAA
>JAESVK010000683.1:0-13112 GCA_017140935.1 Hamamelis virginiana | reverse complement strand
ATATTGGATAACTGTAGGGTATGTTTGAAATCCCATAGAAATTGGATCAGTACCTATTGTCTTATATAGCATTTCATAACTCATTTTGTCAGTATTACCATATTCACCAGAATAACCATAGGGTAAGTTTGAAATCCCACAAGTCACAATAGACACAGTTGAAATGCTACAAGAAATGTGATGGACGAATTCAAACTTCGAATCGGAAGTCCAAAATCCTTCCTAGTCATTTGAACTATAATTTCAATATTTTGACAGATAATGGAAGCAAAATTAACAGCAATTAACATTTAAGCCACCAATCCACCAATCCAACATTGTGTCTAACAAGGCAACAAAAAAGCCAATACCAAACCCATTTAAAAAAGCCAATACCAAAAAGAAAATAAAATCCCATTGTGTCTAACAAGGCAACAGTCAAAACTCCAAACTCAATACTTTCAAAATTAATAACACCACCATTCCAACACTTCTTTCCCAGCCAAAGCATCTCAAACCTGTCCACAAAAATTAATATAAAAAACTATAGAAAACTATAGAAAATTAGAACCCATATGCTAAAAAGAATAAATAAAGCACTTATGTTTTACCTCTTAGTCTCTTACAACCTCCAGTCCTCCATCATCAATATTCAATAATCATTAACGATTGTCTCATCAGTCTCATCTGAAAGTGAATCTGTGAAGAACAACAAAAAAACAATTAAACATTTTAAGTAACTATAAATATAGATTTAAGCTTAACAACAAAGATTTTTAGGAGTATATGAATAGAATTCATTCAATATACACATACCTGGGTTGACCTTATCCATTTCCTCAATCCCATTCATCGAAGCTTGAAGGTTAATAGGAGTAGATGAATCTTGAAGCCAATTTTGTGCACATATTATAGCCTCTGCCATAAGTGGAGATAAAGAACTCCTAAAAGAGTCAAGAACACGACCCCCTGTGCTAAATGCAGACTCAGATGCCACAGTGGATACAGGTATTGCCAAAATATCTCGCGCCACTTGGGAGAGGACATGAAACCAACAAGAATTGTTTTTCCACCAAGCCAAAAGATCAAAATTATCATTCTCAGGTTCACAAGCTTCGCCCAAGTACTTGTCTACATCAGTTTGTATTACAAAAACATCTTGCTCCTCCAAGTGCCTCCTAAATTGGGATGCCAACTTTACACGCACAGTCTCCGGTTGGGTCGAGGGTGGGGATGATTGTTGACTTGAAGTTGGAGCTTGCATTCCATAACTAGCCTGATTGCTAGCATACCATCCATACAACCTAACCAAAGCATCTTTAACTTTCCTTGTCATCTCTATAACTCTCTCACTCTCAAATGTTAGAGAAAAACAAAAGCTCACAAACCTCAATTTGTATCTAGGATCTAATACAGCCCCAATGAATAACAATAGATTCATCTTATCAAGATTCCCCCAATACTTCTCAAATTTGGTTTTCATCCCCATCGCCATAGATTTCAAATACACATCATCACTTGTACACATGGTATTTATTTCAGCTTGAAGTGTCACAAGCTCTTCAAAGAAATTATTACTTGTAACATGCAAAGAACCGGAGAACTTCAAAGTTGCATCTTTAAAAAGTTTTAGAAATTGAACGAACATTCTTACTCTTTCCCAATCAAAATGAGCTGGAGCACCGACTAGCCTCCTCTCTCTCCCTTCCCCTCTCCCAGACACCAACCCTTGACCATCTCCTTCACCCCCTTCCTCACTAGTGGAATATCCCACTGCAGACAAAAAGTTTGGGTCTTCATCTTCCAATCTCTCAAATGCCTTTTGGAATTTTTCTGCTGCGTTAAGCATCTCATACGTGGAGTTCCATCTAGTGGGAACATCCAAGCAAAGCCCTTTAGTATAAGAAATCTGTTCTTTTTCAGCACAAAGTTTGAAAAAACTCAATCTGGATGGTGATGAACGCACATACCTCACGGCATTGCGCACCCTAGCAATGGACTCGTCATACTCCTTTAAACCCTCACAAACAATAAGGTTTAATATATGTGCACAACACCTAACATGCAAAAACTCATGTTCCAATACAATACCCTTTCTACTCTTGGTTCTTTTCTTCAAATAATTAACAAGTAGGTTGTTGGAACTCGCATTATCAACAGTTATGGTAAGAAACTGTTGTAACTGCCACCCAAGCAAACAAAGTTCAACAGCCTGACCAAGCATCTCACCTTTGTGGCTTTCAACTAAACAAAAGTTTATAATCCTTTTGTGTAATTTCCAATCACTATCGATAAAATGCGCGGTCAGACACATGTAGTTAAGATTTTGGGTGGATGTCCATGTGTCTGTGGTTAGGCAAACTCGTTGACCTTTCAATGCATTCCTCAGCTTACCCTTCTCCTCCATGAAAATACTCAAGCAATCCCTAGCAACTGTTCTACGAGATGGGAGTTGGGTCCATTTAGGACACACAACTGATATGAATTGTCTAAACCCCCTCTTATCCACAAACATGAAAGGTAATTCATCAAGAATAATCATTTCAGCTAAGGCTCTCCTACATGCTTTCACATTAAATGCAACAGACACAAGATTACCACCATTCCCATCTTTACTAGGTTGAAAACCTAGTGTAGTTTGCCCCTTAACATGCTTTCTATATGGGTATTTTTTACATTTAGTCTCCAAATGGCAAGCCATACTTGAAGTCCCATTAAGTTTAGTCGAACAAGCATAAGTAGTTTTACAATAATTACATGCAGCCCGTTCTTCCTCACCCTCTAATTTTGAAAAATGATCCCATACCCATGATCTTTTCTTACCCGTAGAAGGTTTGCTCAACTTAGCATTTTGAGTAGAAGTAGTCTTGGGTTCTTGAGGCTTGGATGGTGGGGCTGCAGGGGCTGGAGAACTCTCGTTTGGTCCTCCCTCTTTGGTAGGATTTCTATCCTTGGTTGCATCCTCCATCTAACAAATTAATAATAAAAAATGAGTACAAAGCATCTTTACAAAAAAGTAAAGTTGAGTCATGCAATTGTATACTAAAAAGTAAAATTGCACTTGGGAAATAACCATAGTTGCACTATTAAAATTTCACAGCTAGAAAAATCACAAGTAATAAAATATTTGTCATGTATAATGCAACAAAAAGGTCTTTGTAGATACTATGAACATGAGAACCCGGCCATCTAGAAGTAGAAATATAGGCTGAAATTCCAAACACAAATCACCTCTTCACCAAAAAACAAGAAAAATCACATGTATATGTTGTTATGCACATAGCAGCCAGGTTTGAGTTATTGTAAAACATTCTCCAATCATTCGATAAAGTACCAGATTATTGGCAAATTTTAACCAAAAGAATACAAAAATATTTTAGCAAAAAGAGAAACACTCACTCTGTGGATGAAATCTCTAGTTGTCCATGGCCATGGCTGCACCGTCTTCGATTCGAATGGCGAAATCATTTACCGTATAGATAATTACGACAAGAAATGCAGAGATGAAGTCTATCTCATGGATCTCCATGGCAAAGTTCTCTTTACCATACTACGAAAGGTACCATATATATATATATATATATATAGACTAGCCATTATACTAATTAAGCAACTCAGTGGTCACCCAATGGCTATAACTTATCAAATGATTCAAGTGGGTTATTTTAATTTTGCAGAAATTAGGAGTTTTTGGACATTGGGATGGCTATAAATGGAGTGGTTCTCCAGTAAACAAGGAGAAGCCATGGTTTCAAGTTCAAAAAAATTTCAATGTTTTCAAAGAAAATTTAACTTGTCAAGTCACAGTGCAAATGGGATATTGTAGTGAAGCTAAATCAAGTGGCTACAGGATAGAAGGATTAATGCGCAAATCAGAATTCAAGATCATAGACAGTGGTGGTGAACTTGTTGCAGAGGTGAGCACACTTTTTATGTTTCCATGTTTTCAAAATAACTCGAAATAAATTTCTAATCTACAGTGGTTATGTATGTTTCTGTGTCTGAAAATAAATTAATAATTAATTTTTTGTAAATTTGGGTTTGTGCAGGTAAAACAAAAGCAATCATCTTCAGGAATTGTGCTGGGAAGTGATGTATTAACATTGTTGATTGAACCCAATATAGATCATTCCTTCATCGTGGCTGTCCATGCCTTGATCAATCATCAAATGTGATTCATCTTCTCCATTTTATTTTATAAATATCAATGGCCAACTCTCTGCATCAAGCTCCAATCGATATATATATATATATATATATATATATATAGTCCTAGACTCATGCTGAGATGTGGCTCACCCACAAAGAGGGAAACTAGAGTGTTGATTTTCTAGAAAGTAGAAACATCAAAACCCTAGAAACATCAAAACCCTAATGAGTTTACAAAAATTTGGGGGTTGAAGAACATTAACATTAATTGATTAAAGAAATTTGGGGTTGAAGAAATTCGGGGGTGAGAGACTGAGGGATCAGTGTGTGAAACTGTGAATAGTGAGGGACTGAGCAGAGGAAGAAGAGAGACAGAGAGATCGAGAAAGAAAGACTGAAACGGAGAGATACAGTGATAGAGAGGGTGAGTCGGTGAGATACAGTGATACAAATAGCAGAGGAAGAAGAGAGACAGAGAGATCGAGAAAGAAAGATTGAAACAGAGAGAGAAATGGAGAGAGGGACTTACCGAGTTACCGTGGAGAGAAGATCGCCGGCGATGAGGCTATTCCGGCAAAGGACGAACGCCGGTTTTGCACAGTGAATGGTCAGGACGAAGGACGTACTGAGCTAACGCCGGTGACGATCGAGACGGCGGAGACGTACTGAGATAATGGTCAGGAGTCAGGACTACACTATTCCGGCAAAGGACGAACGCCGGTGACGATCGAGAGGTCGAGGCAGGTCAGGGCAGGCGGGGTAGCTGTTCAAACTTCAAAGTTCAAACCTACCATAGCGCCGTGAAGCCGTGAAGCCGTGAAGGCGACTGTAGACTGTAGAGGTAATTCATGTATAGTTGTATTGTACTATTGTATAGTGTATAACTGTATACTAAATTACTAATCGTGAGTCGCAGAGTCGTGACATCGTGGGATACTGTCATACACTCATACTGGGATTCGTATTTCGTAACTAATATTGCAAGTTATAGCCTCTTCGGTCGGTTTCGGTGACCAACGGTTCAGTAATGAGAAAACCATGGACCAACCGGATTTTACCGGTTTTCATTTTTTGTAAACCAAATAAATCATATATTATTTAAAAACCGGTCAATTTCGGTTCAACCGGTTTGGTTTGGTTCGGTTTGTCGGTTTGGATCGGTTTTTGACCACCCCTACCTGGAAGGATACGCCCTTCCTGCCGGTGGTCTTCTGGCGAACCATAGCTCTGTACAACATTTTTAGAACCACACGGCAGTAGATAGGAACATAGTCAGCAGTAGAATTTTTTCAGAGGTACTCAAATATATATTTTTTTCAATAATAAGCAACACACAACACAGCCAACTCATTTAACCCACATGATAATTCTTTTTTAAATCCTATCACAAACTTCAGGACTTGCCTAACATCCAGGCTTATTTTTATCAACACTTCCCATTACATGCATCAATGCATGCATGCCCATGCATGCCATGCACAGCCTAACGTCCAGGCTTATCACATCTCCAAACATTCACAACGCCACAACTCCACGCCACAAAGCAGTGTAACAAATGTAAGGACAAGTTTCTTTTTATCTACACTCAAAAACCTAACACACTATTCTAACTTTTTACATGCAATAATCACGTACACTAGCATGCTATGATATATTACACAAAATTAAGCCATTTTAAGAAAAATTCAAGAATTTAGAATATGAATGGGTACTCACGTAGTATGGAAGGTGAAAGAGTCTCGGAAAAAGTAACTGCTCTCGCCGGAATGCGAAGCTCGTGCAAAAAGGCGTCAAAAATGGAACGCAGCAAATGCGAAAACTGATCGGTCAGAAATGTGCTATACTGCGGGAGGATCGCTATGGAATCGATCCTGCGCGAAATGGAGGCCTGGGGTGGTCGGAAACTGAGCTTGAAGGTGAAGGGACACGGCGGCAATGGAAGTTTCAGGCGATAAAAGGTGGAAATGGACGGTTTTTTTCACGCGGGAAGCACTTAAAAAGCAAAAGTCCGCGATCTCTATCGATAGCGCACTGGCGCTATCGATAGCTAATAGGTTCTGTCCCGCGAGCATTTTTATTTTTTGAATTTTGAAACTTCTATCGATAGCGATATCCCGCTATCGATAGACATGGCCAAATTTTGATTTTTTCCAGAAAATGGCTTATTTTGAGCAATTAATCACATGAACTGACAAATTATACCAAATAAATGTATAAAAGACACCTCGTTACCCATGGCTTGCTAAGTTATCGAAAAAATTGGCAACTTTTCGGCTCAAAATTGGGTACTACGGGGGTCCTAAACTCTAACAATAATTAACACGGCTCAAAAACTCGAAAGAAATGGCCTTAAATCATTTTTCAAAAATGTGCACAATATTCTCAATTGATTAACAAGTTATTCGCATTCTAACATACGCATGAATTGAACATTTATGCATAATATAACAGGAAAGCAATAACCAAGGATTGATAGGATGAATATTTGAGTCCCACAAAAGATCGAATGGTTCAAAATTTGCTTTAATTGTCATAAGTCTCCACTTTATAACAGGTTTTATCAAATACTCAAATTGCCAAGTATAGAGATTTAAACCAAGTTCGTGCATGTGCAAGATTGAATACAGGCTAATCACAGTAAAGTTATCAATTAATGTATAGAAAATAGACAACTAGAATTGATATAAATGAAAGAATAAACTCACATTGTAACACATGTTTATTTATCAAATTCTATACAAATAATTTTTAAATAAAACACACTAGGTTAATATGTACACAAGAATGATAAACAATGAATAATGAATTATTATGTATATACAAATTAAATAAACCAATAAATAAATTAATCATATTTAAATGCATAATCATATTAACAGAATATACAAACCCTCCCCAACTAGAAGTAAACATTGTCCTCAATGTTTGACCAAATGTTACGACTAGAAGAATGTATGAACAAGGGAATGGGTGGGTGGGACTAAGTTTAACGTCTTCAGCTAGACGAGAAATTCCTCATTTAATCAAACTGGTAGGTTGGGTCTTCCAAACTGACAGACTCAATTACCAAACCATCCTGAATGCCCTCACTATCGGTAATACCCTCGATAAAAGGCTTAAGCCTTTGTCCATTCACAAAGAAGGACACACCAGTACGAGGGTTTTGAATTTCTACAGCACCGTGAGGAGTAACCATAGTTACTACAAAAGGTCCATCCCAACGAGATCGAAGCTTACCAGGAAATAGCCTTAATTTAGAGTTAAACAGCCACACCTTCTGATTTGGTTCAAAAGATTTTCTGTTGATGTGTCTGTCATGAAACTCTTTCATTTTGGCTTTAGCAATTTTGGAATTCTCGTAAGCCTCACTCCTAATCTTTTCGAGCTCATTTAACTGAAGCTTGCGGTGAGAACCCGCTTCCTTCATTTCAAAGTTAAACTTCCTAATGGCCCAAAGTGCTTTATGCTCTAACTCGACCGGGAGATGACACGGTTTGCCATAGACTAGACGGTACGGAGACATACCAATAGGGGTTTTAAAAGCAGTCCTATAGGCCCACAATGCGTCAGTTAAACGCAATGACCAATCCTTTCGATCAGGCCTGACAGTTTTCTCTAAGATATGCTTAATTTCCCTATTCGAAACCTCCACTTGCCCGCTAGTCTGAGGATGGTAAGGGGTTGCAACCTTATGAGTAATAGAATACTTAGCTACGAGATTTGCAAAGGGTCGATTATTAAAATGTGACCCTCCATCACTGATGATGGCCCTCGGAAACCCAAACCTAGAGAAAATGTTCTCTTGGAGGAAGTTCAATACCACCTTGTGGTCATTGGTCCTAGTGGCTATGGCTTCTACCCATTTGGACACATAATCGACAGCCACTAGAATATATTCAAAGCCATGCGAGATAGGAAAAGGTCCCATGAAGTCGATGCCCCAAACATCGAAAATTTCGACGATCAAAATAGGGTTAAGAGGCATCATATCCCTTCTAGACATAGAACCCATTCTTTGGCAGTTTTGGCAGGACTTACAGAAGTCCAATGCATCTTTGAATAGTGTGGGCCAGAAGAACCCACACTGCAAGACTTTAGCGGCAGTCTTTTTTCCGCTAAAGTGTCCTCCACATGCTAGAGTGTGGCAGAACTTCAAAACGTCTTGCATTTCACCCTCAGGAATACACCTACGTATGACCTGGTCAGCACAGTACTTAAACAAGAGAGGATCTTCCCAATAATAATATTTTATTTGCGAAAAGAACCGATCCTTCTCTTGTTTCGACCAAAGAGATGGTACAAGGCCTGTGGCATGATAGTTCACTATATGAACATACCAGGGTAAGGTGGAATGAGTGACGGCAAAAAGCTGCTCATCAGGGAAAGAATCCCTAATAGGCGTAGGGTCACTCTCTTCTTCAACTACAATCCTAGAGAGGTGGTCAGCAACGACATTCTCAGACCCTTTCTTATCCCTAATCTCAAAATCAAATTCTTGCAATAAGAGAATCCACCTAATCAGCTTAGGATTAGTCTCTTTTTTAGAGAGTAGGTACCGCAAGGCGGCATGGTCTGAGTACACAATGGTCTTCGATCCCCAAAGATAGGATCGGAATTTATCTAAAGCAAAAACTACTGCAAGCATTTCTTTCTCAGTCGTAGTGTAATTTAACTGAGCTTCATTCAATGTTTTGCTTGCGTAGTAAATAACAAAAGGGGCCTTATCTACCCTCTGACCCAACACCGCCCCCACAGCGTAATCGGAGGCATCACACATTAGCTCGAAAGGAAGTGACCAATCGGGAGCTCGCATGATAGGTGCCGAAATCAACATTAAGCGCAGTTTATTGAAGGACTCTAAACAGGCTTTATCAAAGTTAAACTCTACATCTTTAGCTAGCAGATTACACATTGGTTTTGCTATTTTGCTAAAGTCCTTTATGAAACGCCTGTAAAATCCTGCATGTCCAAGGAAGGACCGGATCTGCCTAACAGTAGTAGGAGGAGGTAGTTTTGCAATTAAGTCTACCTTAGCTTTGTCTACCTCTATCCCCCTACTAGAAATGATATGCCCTAGCACAATGCCCTCACGAACCATAAAATGGCTCTTCTCCCAACTCAAAACAAGATTTGTCTCACAACATCTCTTAAGCACTTTTGAGAGATTAGAGAGGCATTCATCAAAAGAAGGACCGAAAACAGAAAAGTCATCCATAAACACTTCCAGATAGTCTCCTATCATATCAGAAAAGATAGAAGTCATACACCTTTGGAACGTGCTCGGGGCATTGCATAAGCCAAAAGACATACGCCTAAATGCAAATGTCCCGAATGGACAGGTAAACGTTGTTTTCTCCTGATCCTCGGGGTAAACCGCTATTTGGTTATACCCTGAATAGCCATCTAGGAAGCAATAAAAGCTCTGCCCTGATAATCTCTCTAAGATTTGGTCAATATAAGGCAGAGGGAAGTGGTCCTTCCTAGTATTGGAATTTAATTTCCTATAGTCTATGCAGACTCTCCAACCAGTGGTAGCTCTTGTAGGGACTAGAATACCCTCCTCGTTGGCTATCACTGTTATCCCAGACTTCTTAGGAACCAGTTGAGTAGGGGAAACCCACTCACTATCTGAAATGGGGTAAATGATACCCGCATCCAGTAGTTTCAAAACTTCCTTTTTAACTACTTCCTTCATATTTGGATTTAATTTACGTTGGGCATCTCTAGAAGGATTCATACCTTCCTCTAGGTGAATACGGTGCTGGCAGATTGATGGGTCTATACCCTTTAAATCAGCAACCGACCATCCTATGGCTATTCTGTGCTCTTTCAAAATGGATAACAACTTACCTTCCTGTTCTAAGTTTAATGCAGATGAAATTATAACAGGCAAGGTGTCACTATCACCCAAAAATGCATACTTGAGATTAGCCGGCAGAGGCTTTAACTCAAGTTGCGGCGGAGACTCAAAAGACGTAGGAGAAGGGACACTGGCAATAGACGGAAGTGGCTCAACCCTAGGTCTCCATGGCAATTTTTCTACAGAGGAGGCAGAATCTAAGACAAGATTTACCTCCATAAACGAGTGCTCCAAATCATGGTCCTCGAACCCAAAGTAATTTAAACATGTTTCTAACGGGTCCTTGGAAAGAAGATACGGTGTAGCTTCCTCTACCACCGTATCAATGATGTCGACAAAAGAACAATCCTCAAAGTTATGAGGTTGATTAGCTGCACTATAAACCTGCAGCCTGGTTTTCATGTTACCAAAAGACACCTTCATAATGCCAGTCCTACAATGAAGGACTGCATTAGCAGTTGCTAGAAGAGGTCGTCCTATTATAACAGGGATTTGGGGCCTAGTGACATCAACAGGCTCCATATCTAGGACAATAAAATCTGCAGGAAAGACAAACGAATCTATCTTAACCAAAACATCCTGCAGTATACCTCTAGGTACCTTTGTGGACCTATCTGCAAATTGAAGAATAGTAGGTGTGGTTTGGAGTGTTCCAAGCTCCATTTTGGCGTAAATTGAATATGGAAGAATATTCACACTTGCGCCAAAATCAACTAACGCTCTATCAATGAAGTGGCTTCCTAAGAAGCAAGGTATAGTTGGCGTTCCTGGATCTTTTCTCTTAATTGGGGCTTGGAATTGACACACAGCACTAGCAATGTCAACTGGAGCTATGGTTTTAGATAAATGCACTCGCTCCTTACGTTGCTGTGTGCACATTTCCTTCAAAAATTTGGCATACGAAGGAATCTGTTTTATGGCATCTAGCAGAGGTAAATTAATATGGACGCTTTTAAACACCTCTAACATATCCGACATGCTGGCCCCTTTCTTCGCTCTCCTCTCTGGCGCAATCAGCGCGGATGGAAATGGGGCTTTCGGCACATACGATGCCACTGGATTGTCTATAGCTGCGGGAAAGTTATCCCTCGACGCTTCAGACTCTTTCTCAAATGCAAGCTCTTTCTCTATTTCCCTCTCTTTCTCTCTCACTTTCTCTTTCTCTTTCTCCCTCTCTATCTCTTTCTCTATCTCTCCCACTTTATTATCTACCACCTTCCCACTACGCAAGACTGAAACAACCTTAACTTCCTCATTAATATGTGGGTTATGAGAAGTGGAACTCTCAGCTACAAAAGCTCCCTTGGGATTGGCAACAGCCTGACTCGGGAATTTCCCTTCCTCTCTGCGACTAAATGAAGCCGCTAGTTGACCCATTTGGGTTTCTAACTTTGAAATGGATTGGGAATGGGAATGAGTGAGTTGGGCTGAAGCCTCTAGGCTTTTCAGGGTAGCTAAGACTTGTTCCTCAAAACCAGGAGTTCTATGAGGTTGTGGTGGTGGTTGAGTCACAGCTTGACTCTGATATTGGGGTGCAGGTGCTTGAGGAGCACCATAACTGGGGTACTGGGATTGCATCAATGGTGGTCTATAGGGTTGACTGATAGCAGGATTACTGCTATATGGGGGTCTTGCGGGCTGACTAGGAATGGATCCTCTAGGCTGGCTAGACCACTGGAAATTGGGGTGAGTCTTCCACCCAGGGTTGTAAGTATTGGAATACGGGTCATTCCTAGGTGGTGCATATCCTTGAGCAGCATTAACCTGCTCTTGGACAAACTCAGGGTACTGGCCTGCCATAGGACAATATGGGGTCTCGTGAGTGGGGTCAGTGAAAATATTGCACACCAAGTTGACAGGTTTCACATGGGCTTTTGAAGATTGCCCTTGTGCCGCGATTAATTGGTCAAGCTTTTGAGACAGAGCCTCAACTTGCTTATTTGCCAAAACTTGTGTGTCCACATCATAAATACCGGCCTTTTTGGGAGGCGGTTTCTTTGCTAACGCATCATCACGGTTACCTAAAGACATTGAGGCCATGTGGAACGAATCCTCACTCAACGCTTCAAATAATGCCCACATTTCATCCTCACCTTTACTTAAAATGGCTCCCCCACAGGCAGATTTCACTGTCTGTGTGTCACCCTCTGTTAAACCTCTAACAAAAGACTCAATGATTTGCCACTTGGGTACATCGTGATGGGGGCATAATCTAAGGAGTTCCTTCATTCTTTCCCAGGCTTCATGAAAAGATTCCTGTTCATGTTGGACGAAGTTGGTTATACCTCGTCGCATCTGATGTGTTTTACCGACAGAGTAAAATCTAGACAGGAATAGCTTTTGAAGTTGTTCCCAAGTTGTGATAGGGACAGGGGTTTGGAGAGTACAAAGCCAGTGTTTGGCCTTGTCTTTCAAGGAAAACGGGAATAAAAACAATTTCAGGGATTCTGGATGGAACCCCTGAATTCTGATAGTAGAACAAATTCCTAAGAATTCCTGCAAATGGTCGTATGGGTTCTCTCTATCTAACCCATAGAACGTAGGAAGCATCTGAATGGTAGCATGCTTAATCTCATAGATGAGATTCTCTATGTGTGGAATTTGGATACAGGAGGGTGGATTAAAACTATTGGGCATGAAGTGATCCCTCAAAGTTTTAAGACCTGATGGTGGTTGAATATTATCCGCTGGTAACATGGCAGTGTGTGCAGATGATTCAGCCATTTCAAATTGATGCGAAGGCACTGACTCACTAGACTGACTTTGAGAAGCCTTAACAGCTCTCTGAGTTCTTTCAATTTCTGAATCTAAAGGGATTACGTTAAATGACAACGACCTTCTACCCCGCATATAATAGGTCTCCACAGAAAATCACGGAATTACAATAAACAAATTGTGAGCAGGTAATATTGAGATTTTAATTTGTTATTTTAAGCGCGCGGGAGTGAAGCTCCCAATTCCTGATTTCAGCCACCTGTCGTTAGAGAAGAAAGAATAATGAATAACAAATAATAATTATAATATCTAGATATTAGCAGTATAAAAGAATATATATGTAGTAATATGAACAGTATTTAATATTTACTACTTAAATTAAATCCCAAAAATTCTTTATAAATAAACC
>JAESVK010000681.1:98719-126433 GCA_017140935.1 Hamamelis virginiana | reverse complement strand
CGAATGGTTCAAAATTTGCATTATTTGTCGCCAGTCTCCACTTTATAAACAGGTTTTCATCAGATATTCCATTTGCAAAATAAGAAGATTAAACCAAGTTCGTGTACGTGTAAGAGTTGAATACAGGCTAATCACAGTAAAGTTATCTTTAATGTATCGAAAATAGACAAATAGATATGATATAAATGAAAGAATAAACTCACAGTTACAACGTATTTATTTATCGAAATCTATATAATTAATAATTATACAAATTAATGGTATTTTATGTGCAAAAGAAATAGGAACAATAAATCAGTATATATGCAAAAATTTAAATGAATAAATAAATCAAAACAGACAAGAAAATATACAACCCCTCCCCAACTAGAAGTAGACAATGTCCTCAATGTTGCAAGGATGTCACGAATTAAAATTCTTGAAGTACAAGGGGATTGGGTTGGGGGGAAAACTAAGTTTAACGTCTATAGCCAGACGTGAAATTCCACGCTAGTCAAAATGATAGGTTGGGTCTTCCAAACTGACAGACTCAATTACCAAACCATCCCTAATGCTCTCACTATCGGCTATACCCTCGATAAACGGCTTCAGCCTTTGTCCATTCACAGAGAAGGACAACCCAGTTCGAGGATTTCTAATTTCAACAGCACCATGAGGAGCAACTCTAGTCACCACAAAGGGCCCATCCCAGCGAGATCTAAGCTTACCAGAAAATAGCCTCAATTTGGAGTTAAACAGCCACACCTTCTGATTAGGTTCAAAAGATTTTCTATTGATGTGTCTGTCATGAAACTCTTTCATTTTGGCTTTAGAGATTTTAGAACTTTCGTAAGCCTCGTTCCTAATCTCTTCGAGCTCATTTAATTAAAGCTTGCTTCAGAAATGTTGTAGAACCTCCTCGCTTTAGCCTCGCTTCATCCGAATGTCCATGCAACTTTGAAAACCATGCGAGAAGTGTTTAGGGCTTCCTTGAACTAAATTGGGACTAAGAATCGCTCGAGAGAAGCTTTGAAGGGGATCACTCCAAGTACGCACACCAAGTGAGCATGAAAACGCGCTCACTAGCCTCATTCGCCAAGTGATAACCCTTGAACTCAATCAAACACCTCAAAAAGATGGAAATAGCTTCATAAAACCTCTAAGATCTCAAAACTAAAGAAAGAGTCAAACGCACCAGTTTACAGGTAATATGGCTCAAGTATAAGCAAAAATGAAAGGAATAAAGCGATAAAAGTATGCTAAATTATGGTGCAATCAATAAGTCAAACCCCTATCTTAACATCTTGATATATGTTCCACAAAATATAATCTCAATAAGGTGAACCCGATGAAACTCTTTTCATAGTTCACCTATCACTCTGGCCAGAGATTCAATATGAGAATTATCTTTGTGAACAAAACTTGACATTCTCTCTCATATAGGATAAAAGTGATGATTCATTCTTGCGCACTCATTTACCTTCATACATAACTCACCAGAGCCAATGAGTACCGATTACACTCTAATGGTTAAGAATATGTGAGATACTATCAAACTCTAATGACCTATGCATAAGATAACTATGGTGCCTCAGGTCTAAGGATTACCAAATAAATGGACGTAACATAAAGAATATTCTTTTAACTTAAACTCCATAAGAATATTCATGCAGATCATGTCAGTGTATATATTCTCTACTATGCACTCATAGATTAACTGTAGTGTCACTACACTGATAGGAAAGACTACCTATCCTCTCATTGGAGCCAGTTTAAATCTGTGCTACTTTTAGTGGTTTATAAATGTCCACTTTAATAAACCTATGAGTAAAAACTTCTTTAGAATAAATGTGTATGAGAAATATAAGTCTCCATCTCTCAACAACTTGAGATATATATTTCTCTTATCATTTATTCATGGACTTTATCATATAAATATTTAAATATACAAGACAAGTTATACCTTCTAATTAATATAATATGAAATTGATATGCTTTTTAGGATTGGTTTTAGGGCATATCTCCAACACATAAAATCATAAAGCCTAATATGCTTCAAGAATAAGAGAAATCAGAAAACAATCCTAGACATGTTACTAAAATTATAAAACCTAAACATGTTACTAAATAAACAAAAACAAAACAATCTAAGTCATGTTTTTGAAATAAGAAAAACAATAAGAAGAAAAAGAACCCTAAAATGCGTTTAAAATAAGAAATAAAGAAAAAGAGAAGAGAGAGAACTTACATGGTAGCTTTTTAGCTTTGAATATGTTGAATAAGCTCCCCTCTTAAAGCTATTTCAACCTTCAACAATGGTGGAACAAGCCTCATGGGTAGTTTTCTTCAATGTTGCAGTAGCCTCCAATTTTAGGGTTTTTCTCCCCGAAGTAAAGAGAAGATGATGTATTTATAGATTTTTGGCTTAAGCATGGACCGTCAATATTGAATGTTGTAAGAATGATGCAAGGGTTTAAATTGAGCCTCCCAATGTCATAGATAATCGGATTATATAAAAAAAAACTTGAAGAAAATCGAATAGGATGACTGTTTAAGGCCTGACAGCCTTGAGTCAAAGTAGGAAACCATAAGCTTAGGATGACCATCCAAGGCCTTGATGACCAACCGTCCAGCCCCGGACGACCATCAGAGAGATGGTTGCCTGCACACCTCAATTTTAGTCCTATTCGGACTCATCTTCGTATTTTGGACATATCTTGCTCGTTTTAAGTCCAAATTCGATGATTCAAAAGTCAAAACAACCAAGACTCAATCCTATATTTATCTAGAAGGTTTTAGCCTAAAAATCCTTTACCATGGTCAAGGGATTAGGTTAAACCAAGTCGATTAGCTATTATAAGTCGTCAAGCTCAATTAGGTTTGAAAATTAGCTCATCAATTGGTTTAAAATGAAATGCCATTTCATGAAATATGTTCCGAAAACATTATTAAAAGTCAATTTAAAGTTTTGGAAACATTTATTTTGAGAAAATAATTGAGTCCCGACCAATTTCAATTTAAACCCTAAAAATAGTTGATTAACCATTATAGACCGTTATGAACCAAAATGATATTGAATCGTGCCATTATTGAATAAATCTTCTAATTAGACTCTAAACATCCATACCATTGGGACAATTCAGGATGAATTCAAAGGTCAAATGGAAATTATGCAAGAAAAATGACAAAAAATGCCCTCTAAATCACAAAATTTCTTATTACCGATCGGGCTTTGATCGGAATGACATGAAATTTGATATGGATAACTTATGATACTCTAAAAACTAAATGCAAAAGAAATGACTTGAAAATGAGTCAAAAACCTACATAGAATAATAGCCTCTATTTAACTAAAGAAAATGGTAAAGAGGACTAGGGTTTTGAGGTTCATTTCTCCAAAAATGATTGATCATTTTAACCAACTGTGAATGCACTGATAACTTATATTCAATAAGTAAAAATGGGGTGTCTACATCTAGGTTTAGGTGAAGTGCCTTACCTCCTTAAGACTCCCTTATCGTAGGAATTACAATCATGCTAAATTTTTATGCTTAGTTAAGATTATGGTCTTAAGAGACTATTTTTTCAAATAAAAGTGCATTTTTCAAATCTTTTCAAAATTAAAAGTGATTCATGAATAAAACCTATTTTGAATATAATTCTTATTTTAGAGTTATATTTCAAATAAAACATTTGGATAAAAAGCCCATTTCAAAAATCAAATTATTTTCAAAAATAGTTATTTTTCAAAACAAAGTCTCTCAAGGATAGAGTTGATTGCATCATATATATATGTATATTTCTCATGCATTTTTCTCACCATTTTGTGCTCACTTGAGCCCTTTATATTTATAAATAGATCTTTTTTTATGTTTTCTTGTGTTTTTGTGCCTTGTAGGTAAAGTGCAAATAAATGGATGCTTTTGTACGCAAATCGAAGGAAGTTGACTCGAGCATTCAATGAAGGAGCACCAAAGAGCCAAACAGTCGATCGTTTGCTAAGACAGACGACTATTTGGTTGACTGCCTAGTTGCCTATCTCAGACAATAGCTAAATCTCGAATTGTTGCTCCAAACAGTCGTCTGTCTTCTCCAAACGGTCGACTGTTTCCCCGATTTTTCAATAGACTTCCTTTGTAATTTGATACTTTTTGCAAGGGCTCTTTTGTATTTTCTTCCCTCATTCGTGTAACCCTAGAGGGGGATTTATTGAACGTTTTGCAGCTGGAGAAGCTATCTCCCTTTCCTTCCCACTTAGTTGTAGTTGTAAACTTAGGTTTTTCTCTTAGTTTTTGGAGTAGATTAGTTTTACTTTAAGTTTCTTTAAGATTTATGTAATGTAATTTAGTTCATAGCTTGTAAAACTTTATATTTTCATCTTCAATCTATAGAATAGCATTTATTTCAATGTTTCTTGCATTTACTCTTCTTTATATGCATTTGTTATTATTCATGTCTAGCCAAACACCATCAAGGAGGTGAGTTCTATGGTGAATTTCTTCTATCACTACTACAAAAAAATCCCTACGAAAACGGTTTCAAACCGTTTTCAAAACCTTTTGAACACGGTTCTGGAACCATCCTTAAGGTGTGTGTTTTCATAAGGTAGTACCCCTTCGAACACGGTTTTGGACCGTTTTCATTTCTATGCATACGAACACGGTTTAAAACTGCTTTCAAATATGCCACGTACAAAAATGGTTAGAAATGGACCAGCCCGGCCGATCAGATTGGTGAACCGGACTCCTAACCGGTCTGGGTTGATTATTGGACCGGATAAGGAAGTGAACCGCCTTGAACCGGCTAGTCTGACCGGTTGAACCGGTCAATTAATAATTCAATTTTTTTTAATGAAAGTTGCATTCCTTGAGGTTTGAACTCCTAACCTTTTTAAAATAAATAGGATAGGAGCCTTTACCACTAGGCTATGCTTTACTTGTTGTTATTATAATGCAGTATATAAAATATAACCTTATTACATTCATATACTTGTAAAAATCTCAAATATATTTAAAATAATATATATTTTATAATTAAGCGGTCCGACCGTTGACCCGGTGGTTGAACCAGTGACCTAACCACCCGGCCTCTTGTTCGGATCGATGTCCGGTCCGGCTTTGATAACTATGCTCTCAGTTTATAGTAACAATATATGATGTGTAAGGCCATAATTATCATACCCGGCCATAATTATCAGACTCGACTAGCGCGGCAAAGGGTGTGGGTTACCAGTTGAATCATTTGGTTAACGATTGGACATTAAATTTTATAAATGTATTATATATATATAAGTATAAAAAAACTAAGATACTTTAACTTTAATTTTCTTTTAAATACTTAACACCAATCAAAAATGTAATAGCATAATTAATTATTTTAACACATGGTTCAGTGTTTGAATTATGAGAATAACATTCACATTTTATATAAAATAATATTTTATAGTTTATATGAGAAAACAGAAAGACCGTTTTCTTTGGTTTCTTTCTAAAACGGTTTCCAAAACCGTCTTAATAATATGTCCATCAAAGACGGTCACAAAATAACCGTTGTTAAATATTACTAAACTAAAAAGGTTTTGAAAACCTTTTTCTTTGATTTCTTTCTAAAACGGTTTCCAAAACCGTTTTCTATTTACTGTTTTATTTGCATCTTTTTGTAGTAGTGTATAAACCCTAGGTAAATGTTATTCTCTCATCTTATAAACCCTAATGTTTATGGAATGATATTTAATATTCTCTAATCTTATGAATCCATGTGGTGTCATATTCATGATCATTGTATGACCAGTAAGTTGTGATATTTTGGTTCTTGAGCACATATGCATGCCATATGTTTATTAAAATGTCAAAGAGAGTATTAGGTTTTATCCTATCATTAGTGTTTCTCAAATTGAGCTTTTATTATCAAATCTTCCATTAAAGACCATTCTTCAATAGATCCGAGATGAGAATTCATTTCCAAATACTTTTAAAGTTAAATCCCCCATCGAAGACCATTCTTCAATGGTTCTTAGATGAGAAATCATTGTGGATACATGTACCAAAGGTTTGGAAGGAATGAATCCATAGAATTCATCTTGCTTAACTTAATTAGTTTTCTTTTTCAAGTTGTCTTCATTTAGTATAAACAAAGAATCACCAATCAAAACCCCATGATTTTACACTTTCTTTTGCATTCTTTGGTTTGCAACACATAAGGATCATTTGGACCTGTTCCACTCCCTATGGATATGACCTAGGGACTCCTAGAATTTATTGCTTGACGACCGGTGGATTCCTATGATTAGGAATCTACTGCACATCACATTTTCAGTTCAAGCAAGAGTCTTAAATGAGTTAGGATTATTAATTGAAAGAGTTGTAATGTGTTGACGATTCTTCAAAAGATGAGCCTTTTTAATAAGGTTTGGCATGAATAGAGTTCCCTACGATAAGATAAGTCCTTCGATAATTCGAACTACGTGGACTTGAAAGCTTACTAGAAAAATAGTAAGATACGTAGACGTTAATAGAGCTTAAGTCCGCCCTAGGATACTTAGTATAGTAGGATTTTAGGATTTTGTTTGATTTTAATTTCATTATTTGTTTTAGTTAGTTAGGAGTTATGTGTGGATAAGATTTTAAATAGCCCAAATAAATTAGGAGACTTTTAATTAGGGTGAAGTGGGCGCCTACAAGATTGTGTTCTTGAAACCTTCCCACGTCATAACCTTGCCCCCGAATCCATCTTTGATTCGTTCACCAAGCTTTTCTAAAATTATGGAGTTGTTTTATTTTTTTCTTAAAATAAAACGGTTTTTAAGGTTTCCTTATTCTTAAAAAATAAGGGGACAACTCCCGGTCTTTTCAAAAACCCAATTAAAGTGATTCACTAAAAATGAGATGGTTCACAATAGTTATATGTTTGGTTAGGAGGACTGAACATAGTGAGATATTCAAATTGTCTTATATGAACATTGTCTCGTGTTCAAATATATAGGTCTGAATAAAAGTATGAACATGAGATTAAAAAAAGCTTAAAATTTTTTACATCATACTTGAAAAAATATACATTTTCATTGTTAGAATCATCTCACACGACCATTTCATTATCCATTGATCAACAAACACCTTCTTTGATTATAGTTTTTAGATAGTGATTGCGAGAGTATAAGAGTTTGTGAGACTAGGGTTTATGGAAGAGATATAAACATGAGAAGAAGATGGTGGGTGTAGGAAGTAGTTTTATTTATTTATTTAGAATTATCCTTAATAGTAATTTTATGGGTGGGTGCAATAGTAATAAAAAAACATCATTAATTGATGGGTGCCAGTAGCATTTAACGTGATGGCAATAGAATCACTTGCAAGTAATTTTGAAATGCTGGGAACCTAGTGGGTTATGAAATATTTCTTTGGACCTAAACTAGTAAGCAATTTATATGAGTACTATGGCTTAAAAACCCTCAATATTCTTCCTTTTAAGGACTCATTTGAAATTATGAGATTTTTTTGGCTTTAAAAAGTATGAAACTGTAACAATGGGTAACCATAATCCGTACTGTTAAGAGCATCTTCAATGGGAGGAGTTCCTCCCATATTTGACACTATTATATTTCAATAAAAAATTTTCATATTTGGTATTTTTGTGTCTAATGGACTTTAAATTGGAAAGAAATATGATATGGGTTATTTGGAAGGAAATGGCTATTGCTAAAATATTTTACAAATATGGGAGACAATGATGCGGTTGCTAAATTTGGGAGTCATAGATGGTCATTTATTGAAGTAAATTATTTTCCGGCATTCTTTTCAAATTTGACAATAACAGTTCCAAATGAAAGCCCTAGGAGATGCTCTAATTAAATGCCCTCTCAAAACAGGAAAAATAGTGGAGGAGTAAGTAACGCTCTGGTTTTGTTTTAGTAACGCCTCTGTTGATGACGAACTGTACCCTCGCCCTCTGTGCTGTTCTTTGTCTTCTCCATCAGTTCTCCCTCTCTCGTTCTCTCTCTCTCTCTACGAACACTAGTTCGAGGTTCAAACTGGAGTCCTTCTAGGGCAAGGTAGAATATAAAGAGATAGAGAAAGGAGCATTCGATCGAAGAAGAAGGCGGAGGGGCTGTAAGAGCAGTCTGATTCTGTTGTAGCGACGGACAGAGTGAGCAGCGAGTATTTGATTTTGAGGATAGATATGGATGAGAAAATGGAAAATGTATCTTTTTTCTGGATGGAAGAATCCAAGGGGCAGCAGCTCTGTCTTCCCATGAGAGCGAAAAGAAAGGTGAAATCAAAGAAGAAGGAGTTTATCGGTTGGGGTTCGAAACAGCTGATTGAATTTCTTCAGTCAATTGGTAAAGATACTGGTAATCAACTCTCTCAATATGATGTGACCGATATTATCAATAAATATGTTAGTGACAATAATCTCCTTCACCCTCGAAAAAAGAAGAGGATTCTTTGTGATGAGAGGCTCCATTTTCTTTTCGGAAGAAAATCTGTGAGCCGGATCAAAATCCATGACCTGCTGGAAGCACATTTTGCTGAAAATCAAGAGGAATCCGATGATGGGTTGAACTTGTTTTACAGTTCAGAAGAAAGAGAGGAGGATGTTTTGCCTGCCTGTAAGCAGCAGAAGAAAACGCAGCAGAAGAAAATTGTTCCGAAAAGCTGTTTTGCATCTGTAATTTCCGAAAATATTAAGCTTATCTATTTGAAAAGGAGTTTAGTTGAGGATCTTGTGAAGGACCCTGAAACCTTTGAAAATAAAGTAGTAGGAAGCTTTGTGAGAATTAAGTCTGACCCAAATGACTACTTTCAGAAAAACTCCCACCAGCTTCTGCAAGTTACAGGTAATTTGCTGTTATATGTATATTTATGTGCATTCAGTAATAGTTTATTTGGATATACACTTTTATTTTATTTTATTTCTAGAAGTATTATCTGTGTTATAGAGTTTGTAAATGCAACTTTAATGGCACAGTCACATCACATTATAGAAGAAAAAGAATGCAGAGGCAACAGATTTGAAATTAAGTTACGAATAATAAAAGATGTTTGGTTGGCAGTTCTATTATGTTATTGGATAAAAATATAAACAACAATAAGATTTTTGCATGTGCCTTTTTTGATCGACTAAAAAAGTATTTCATTAATAATGACAGAGGGTAAAATGCTCTAGTACACTGGAAGTATGCAAAACAAAACAAAACTAAGAAGCTAACAAATCTAGAAAAGTTTGGAAAGTGATCTGACTCTCCAAAACTGCTGGTTCATTTCACAAAAGAAGGAGAACTAGCCACCCTAATTCTCAACATCTCTATTGGACACTCCAAATCTTCAAAAATTCTGATATTCCCTCTCTTTCCAAATAATCCACAAAATTGCATGGGGGGCCAGGACCAAACTTTGTGAGAAGGCGGATTGCTCTTCCTAACCCACCAACTTTCCTAAACTTTCTTCACACCCCAAACAGATTAGGACAAAAACACCAGACTTGTGCAGCCGCCTTTACAATGCAAAAATCAAGTGGTCCACTGACTCTGCATCTTCTTCACACATAACACCTATTAGGGATGACAAAATTCCTCTTCGCCAGATTATATGTAAATGTTCTATTGATGATTGATGAGGTTGCACAATATTTCATTATGATATAATTAGTTTATTTGCATATACTCTTTTTTTTCCCCTAAAAAAGTATTATCCGTGTTACTGAATTTGTAAATGTAATCTTTAATAGCAGAATCACATCTTCCAAGTTTATTAGACCACTCAACAACTTGTAATTTTAGTACATTATAACAGAAAAACAATGCAGAGACAACAGATTAGAAATTGAGTTACAAGTAATAAAGGATGTTTGGTTGGCAGTGTTTTTATGTTAAGAGATAGAAGTTTAAAAAATAATATGATTTTTACACATGCTTTGCTGAAAGGATAAAAAAAAAGAAAAAAGCGTAGAATTATATTGTAATGTTTCTTTAATGAAAATTGAGGTTGGACAAGATTGAATTATTATATAATTAGTAATTTATGTGAAGTATAACTTTATAATAATAATTATTAAATAGAACATTGACCATGAATTGATGAATTCTAGCTACCTCATATCTAAAAATGAGAGGTTTAGTGTCTAGTGGTTGCTAGAGATTTGCCATTTCGATTAGGGAGATTTCTAAGCTATCCACCTCTTTACGTTGATATTTCTCTTGGTTCCTTTGGGCGAGGAGGGATTCGAACCCCCGACACTGTGTTTCGTAGCCATGTGATTTAATCCTTTGAGCTACCTTGACATAATGCAGTATGCTTTCAAATCCAATAAAAAGTAACCCAGTCCAATGGTATTTACTATTTAACACCCAGAAAACTGTCAAATAAAAAATGTTCCAAGCCAAAACGTCACAAATACCACCTCGTCCATCGCAAGGAAAACTATTACCGAATAGGAGTTTATCGCTAGGTATTTGACCAAATAGGTTCGTCTAGTCCAAGTCCTATAGAACCTATCGCTAAAAGACCCCTAGAAGGGGATAGGGCTAAGTGGAGCGAAAAGGGTTTTCCACGAGATGGGAAATGAAAAATATTAACCCCACATGAGGTTTGTGAATAATTGATTGTCTAATTGTGAGCACGATCAATAAGGTAGGGATTATCAAAACACCAAGCCATCCAAAGTAAAGACGCGTTTTAGTGCTGATTATCCAGATATAGAAGCGAACACATAGGCTTTTGCTTTCGTGTCTCTCTAAAATTGCCAACACGGTAAAATCTTGTTGCCAAACAGGAATTTTAATAAAGAGATTTGACAAGTAATCTTTTTGGCTATTACTCCTATAAGACAAGTAGGCCTCTCTAGACCATACAAGTGCACGGTGAGCGCATACAAAAGGATTGGTTAAGATATGCTAGATTCCACCAAGTATACAAATGGAACCTAATCATACATGTCCTTAAATTATATCTTCCAAATTATCCATACTAACAATCAATTTCACACCGAAAGGCTCTTAACAATATTTATGCTATCAAAAGTATGAAATTAAAAAAAGGATTATTTTGGTCCTTATTCTATTTGATCGGATCAAAAAGAAACTTTGGGATTGTGGTTTAGGTTGCTCTCATTTCGCTCGCCGCTACTACAGGAATCACTTTTGTTTTCTTTTCCTCTGGCTACTAAGATGTTTCAGTTCGCAAGGTTGTCTCTTACTTATCCATGGATTCAATATCAGTTCGAAAGGTTGAACCCACTATTATTATGATTCATCGAATTGGTTAGATCTAGAATAATAACATCCCCTTCATATGATCCCCTATACATATCTACACACCTTTAGATACATTGTTTTTCCATTTCCTTGCTTTTAACCCAACTCAAGCTGAAGAAACTTATTCCTTGGTCATCACTAACAACATTTGGTCCCAAATCTTCGGGGTTGCTTTTTCCAATAAACGTTGGTTACATTTCTTTATGTTATTAGTATTAGCAACCTGTTTATGGATGATTGTTCTCGGGGATTTCTTACTAGTAGATAGTGCCCATATATCTCATGATAAGTACCTAAAGATTCATAATGAACTTCGATGGGAGCTTTTCTTGAAGCAATAAGGCATTGATCTAGTCGTCAATGGAGCCACACTGGACTACCAAAATTGATTTTTTATTTTCCTACCGATTTTCTTTATAAAAAGAAGATATCAACGAACTTCCATGAAATGGTTTCACGAGATTCAACCAATTTTCTTGGTTGTGGGATATCATTGAGAACTGGGAATCTGCGATTTCCTCTTGCTTATTCTAAAATTTTCTAAGGTTCGCCTCATGGTAGTGGTGTCAAAACGGACGGATCGGGCTAGCCCGGTTCGTTAAGGAAGCGGGCCTAGTAGGCTAATGGGTCGGACGTGTTCGTGATCATTATGTTAGCGGGTCGGATAGGGCCAGTCAAAACTTCCAACGAGGTTGCCCAATTGACCAGTCCATTAAGCTAACGGACGGACCGGACTGGGCCACTTAGTGGATGTGTCCAATGGGCAGCTAATCGGGCCATGCCCAATAAGGACTGTAACAGACCAAACGGGCCTGTCCATTGGTCAACCGGGTGGGCCAAACTGGCCAGACACCCAACAAGCCCGTTAGTTCTTTTTTTTTTTTTTTTTTTAATTAAAAAAAAAAAATGTTACAATTGTTTTTCCCAACCAATATATATTTAAAATACCATAAGTAATTAAAAAAGTTATACAAATAATTGTCCTTTTTAATTCAAATTCCAATAAAATAAAAAAATGAAATGAATAATGAGTAAAATAATACTAATTTTTTTATTAATAATTTAAATTTGGTAAAATTTTGAAATGTTGAGATTTGCATCACTATGGTTAAGTACATCCCAACTAAATTGGCATCCACTTAACCATCAATCATTTGCATTACTCAACAACAAATTAAAAAAAAAAAAAAATTACAAGATTCAAATATACAATAACAAATGTGATAAAGTCTTCATTGCTCAATGTCCATATTTGTAAATTGAGACGCCAAGTCATACTTCGGTGGAATTTGGTCTTGAGATCTTTTGTCTGCCCTCTTCCAATCAATTACTAATGAAACAATTTAAATAATTTCAGTGACACTTATTAATTTGTGTGACACAGTCAATTAATAATGTGACAATTGAAAAAAATTGAAATTGGTGGTACAATTAAATTGTGTGTGACACAATCAATTTGTAATTTGACAATTAAAAATATTCAGTAAACAAAAATAATTTGAGTGACACAATAAATGAATAATAATTGAAAAAAATTTGCAAGTGATGGCTCCAACTCTTTGTAGCTTGAATCCTTGGATGGAAGTTTGTGAATTGGTAGAGAATGGAGCCTTGAGAGTGAACTTGAGAGCTTGAGAATGAGCTTGAGAGTCAGAATTGAGAGAGAAATTAGATATTGATTTTGGTGATGATGAATGGGAGGGGGTGGGGGTATATATAGAATTTTTTTTGCCAAATGACCATATTTGCCCTCAAAACTAGCCATTATTTGAATGTTGGAGGGGGGCATAATGGTTATTTCACCATTTTACAATAATGTCTTTGAATGTTGGAAGGGGCATAATGGTCATTTTGACCATCCAAATCGAGTGACCGTTGGGGATGAAATGAACAATTTTGGCAGGCCTAACGGACCAGTCAAACGATCAAGCTTATTGGACAGACCCTAAATGGGCCAAACGGATGGATAATGGACGAGCCAAACGGTCAAATGGTCATCGGCCAAATGGACAACGGTCATGGGCCGGACGGGCCTACCAAACACAAACCCCTGGCCCAATCCTTCCACTAAATACTGGACGGGCCTTAATAGGTTGGACACTTAACAGGCCGGTCATGTTCGTTACTATTAAGAAAATGGGCAGGTCACGATCGGCCCACGGGTTAATTGACCGTTTTGACACCACTATCTCATGGCATCCAAGTTGAGAGAGAGAAATTGAAAAAATATGGTCATCTCCTATTGGGATGTACTATTAAACTTAAATTGGTTCTGAAAAGTAACTAGGACCAATTTAGTCACGTTTTCACATTCCAATTAAACACTTCCATTTTTCATTATTATTAAAGGAGAAGATTATTATGATTATTATTTTTTACCAAACATATGTGGATCCGGTCATAGTAGACATGTTGCTATTAGGAAGCAGTGCTAGAGCATCTCAGTTCGAATTTGAGTGACAGCATGGGTTTTTCTAAATGAAATCCAAAAAGTCCTATAATGAATTCAATTCCTTATTTCCATACCAAAGGGTATATTTGGAATCTCTTGTTTTATATAAGTTTTTAAGATTGGGAGATGGAGGTGTGATTCTATTTTCAATAAAATTTTATGCAATGGAGGTTATAAGGGTGGCGGAGTGTTTTGAGGTGGAAGTTGTCTCCTAGTGATAGTTTTTTGGTGAAAGATTTTTATAATTTTTTTAGGGTTTTAAGGGGTGGGACTCTTTTGGAGAGAGAATTTAGAGTTCTTGTGCTCCCTCCAAAGCGGCCTTTTGTTTGGTGGACGGTTGGTAGAAACAAATGTTAGACTGTATTAAGTCTAGAGGATGATCAATCCCTAAGTGGTGGATTATCTCCTTCTTTACTATTTGGTCACGGAAGATATTTGGCTTTCTTTTTTCCCTTTGATGGTTGTTGGCTTTTGCCTGGGACAGTCAAGGAGTTGTTCTAAGGGTGGTGGTTCAAGGCTAGGTGTGAAGTTCTGTATTGTTTGGATAGGGAGTACCCACTAGGTATAGGATCCTTGGGCCGGGTAGCCTCTTAATAGGATTGATCCTTTTAAGATGGTCTAAGCTTGTGATAGTGGTATCAAAGTAGGTCCACCATGTTGGTCCTTCACTTAGGATATTAGGGTCGAGGTAGGGCTGGTGCTAGGATGGGCCCCACCCTCCCTAGAAGTGGAGCCGACCGCGATGAAGGCATTGGATGTTTGGTTGGTCACATCCCACATTGGTTGGATAAGGGTTACTCACTTGGGTTTGAGATCCCTAGATCAGGAAGTCTCTTAACTTCGTAAGTACTCTTTCGAGTTAGCTCGGTTTTTAATTGAGTTAAGCCAAAGATTAGAGTTTGGGCTTGTTTAATAAATGAGACTTAAACTTAATTTGATATCGCTTGTGAGCATGCTTGTTTAGAACTCGTGAACAAGCCCATGAACATGTTCAGCTTGAACAGACCCATAGTATAGAATGGCATACAAGTAATTTTTGAAAGTTTCATGACTCTTTCTTATCTTAGTAAGTTAATATTGATCAATTTATCGATTTTCCACTGGTTTCATGAGTAATCATTTAGTTTCTTAATAAAAATATGTGTGCGAAATTGATAAATGTACTTACTAAAATTTAAAATAATATATATTTTTTTTCAACTACACAATAGATTATTACTATAATAATCTTGGGAAGTTAAAAGGATTCTGAATATTTTAAGAGAGAATAGATCATTAATATAATAACCTTGGAAAGACAAAAGCATATGGAATCTGGATGGCTTTTGTAAGCATTAAGCAATAAAGTATCTGCCTTTCGTATGCTCCTTCAATTTGCTACGAGAGAGAAGACACTTCATCTCACCTTCTCCATTTCTAAGATTTCTTTGCTGAAGACAGGTTTCAGATTTAGTGATTGCCTCCACCATAGTGACTCGTTTTCACATTTTTCATTTTTTATTTATTCTCTTATTTAGTTTTTCTCTTTTGATCTGCATTTCTCTCGCAAATATCTTAGATCCATTCTTTATTAAAGGTTTGGGGAATGAGTGTTTAATTTTTCTTTCCTTGGGTTAGGGTACAGTTATAAAGATTCTTCAATTTTTTTCATCTACAGTTTGTAAATAAGATTTGTGTGCAAAGACTTATCTGGGACTCATCGTATTAACAAACAAGTTCAAACCGATCCAAGCTTGAGCTTGATCAAACAATGTTGAGCCGAGCTTGAAAAGGTTTATCTAAGCTCGACTTGAGCTCGAGCCGAGTCTCAACTCAATGCAAATTGATCAAGCTAAGCTCGAGCAGCCCAAAATTTTGTTTGTTTCAGCTTGCTAGCAGGCCCTATTAAAGGCCAAAGGAAGTAATTGTAAGACAATTTGGAAAGTTTACCCTTCTACCTTTTTTGGTGTTTTTGGAAAGAGAGAGGAACATAAAAATTTTTGTAGGCAAAGAGCTGCACAAAATCATAATTAAGGAAGGGTTTTTTATAATGCACTTTCTTTTGGTTTCTCCACATTGGGTTGGACGGACACTTTTTTTTGGCTTTTTTAGATTCTTGTGCCTTGTAAAGTTGCACTCAATAGTGTCCTCCTTGGGTACTTTCCTTTTGGATTTTTTGTGAATAATACTATTACCTTTCATAAAAAAAAAAGAGGATAGTGGTCCAAATTATTTCCAAAATAGAGCTAACTGATGTGTTCTCTACTTCTCTGTAACTTGATTCAATGTTCATTTCTTGGGGCCATTTGGGTGAAATTCCCAAGAAGATTTGGGTTGCCTTTTTTAGTGGAAAGGGTTTTTTTTTTCCATCCTCTCTCTTATGATTTGGTCTTTTTGGAAAAGGGAGAAAATGGAGCTTTTGAAGTGGGTAAAATTGGATGTTGGTTGTATGGATGGTAGGATTGTATCTTTGGTGTCTTCATGATGCTGTTGCACAGACACTCTTAGAGGGGCTTTCATCACTGATATTTGTAGAGCTTTGAACAAGTCGTTTTATTTCAGTTCTTTTTTAAAGACAGGCCTTGTTGTGGCTGTAGTTGTCTAATTATATAGTCTATTTAAACCTTTATATTGTAAAAGAATCACATCTTCTTAAATTATCATAATTACCTGTTGATAGGCTGTTCCCTTTCTTTCCGGTGCGATTATTCTGCTTACTGATCAAAATTTGCTTTACATGTACTTGTGCCATAGCTTTTGACGCACTAACCGTTTATGGGTCATGCTATTCGCAGAATGTAACAGCATTGCAAATTACTCAGGCTGTGTGTTTCCTTATTAAGTGCTAAGCTTTGTTTATTCTCTAGGTGTAAAGAAGAACCCTGGGGCTGGTGATATAAGTGCAGAGATTCTCCTTCAAGTTTCCAATTTTATAAAAGAAATTCAGATTTGCATGCTGTCCGATGATAACTTCTCTGAGGTAATCGTCAGGTAACTGTTTAGCTAATCAATTTAAAGCTTGTTTGAGCTGACTATGCTTTGATGGGCTATAATGTTGAGCCAAAATATTCAATTAATAATCAATCCAACTTTGACTTGATTCATTTAATTCTTGGATTGGGCTAATATTTGTCAACCCTTTCTACTCCTGAAATTAGAACACGTGTTACAGAGAAATTTATGTCATTAGAGTTGATTGATTCATAAATCACTTAGTTACCGTCTTTACTGACCCAATAAAAGATTTTTACCAGTACACCATCTTCATACATCACCCTTCATTTTGAAAGAAAAAATTATAGGAAGATTGTAGACATCAGGGTTTAGGTTTGAAAGAACAAATATAAGAATGATAGAGGAGAGAGAGGAACGATGGATGAGATGGTGAAGGAGTGGAAAATTTTCTCACCTGATAGGGTCGATCGCTGGTTGGTCAAGTGGGAGGTGGTGAGCTAGTGAGGCAGCTAGCCACGATCAGATTTTTTGAAGGAGAAACTGGGAGAGTTCGAGAGAGCTAGAGAAGTATGAGGAAAAAAAATGTCATATATTGAGGCAAAATAACAAATTAGGTGGGGTAAAATTGTAAAAAAGAGCCATTATTTTAGAAAAATTTGTTTTTTTGGCTATCTTTTGGGTCATTTGGCTTAAAAGAAACGCAAGACTGTTTGAGGATAAACTGAGGGGCTCAAAGGAATTGTGGGATGGAGTGAAATTTTTGACTTCCTTCTGGGCATTGGAAGGAATTTAAGGGGGTTCCTTTCTTTCATTTAAAGGAAAATTGGGTTGAACTTTGTAATTTGTGAGGTTTTTTATTTTTATTTTTTTCTTTGTTTCTGCTTTGTAAGTAGGACTCCTGGTCCTCTTGTTTCCATTAATAAAATCGTTGCTTATAGAAAAAAATTGTAAAAAAAAAAGAAAAAAGGAAAGGGTATAACCAAATTTTGAAGAGGGGCAAAGTTATGTTTAATAGTAAATATTTATAGAAAAAAATTTATAAAGTTGAGTTGAGGGGGGGGGGGGGGAGTTAATTGATCCTTCCATGTTGTGTTGTGTCATAACTGTGTCACATGTCCATGTTTGTACTTCTTAACTCCTTCTTTCCACAGTCTTAGGATCCAGGATCACCTCAAATCTATCACCCCTCCTCCTAACCTCACAATCTCTTTCCTCCAACAACACAGGTAGGGCTCCTAACCTCACACCTCCTTGATTAGCCGCTTGAAAACTACCATCTCCTCTATTTTCCAATAGAACCTCCTTCAACGCTTTCTTAATTCTGCTCTAGCCTAATCCTTCCTCTCCCTTTGGGATGATGACCTTTGAAGTCTTCCCTCCTCGCCATCTCCCCTACCACCCTCAAACATCTCCCATAACTATTTGAGTTAAGGAAAATTCTATCATCCCTGAATTTTCCCTTGAGAAAGATCCTGCCACCCTAAAAGTTAGACCCCTGCAAATCCTATCCAACACATCCACCACCACTCGGTATAACTTGCTTCCAAAATATGGACTTAAGAAAAGCCCTACCCCTTTCAAAGTTTTGGACTTTGGAGGAACCTCCCCCTATCATCAACACACCTTGCTATTAGAAGTCTTTGAATTGATTACAGTGATTTTCCTCACTTGCCATAGATCCAACACATCCACCACCACTATGTACCATTTGCTTCTGAAAATATGGACTTAAGAAAAGCCCTACCCCTTTCAAAGATTTAGGGGAACCTCTCCTTGTCATCATTACACCTAGCTAAATCAAAGGTCTTTGAATTGATTGCATTGATTTTCCTTACTTGCCAGTGTCACGAGCCAAGACTTTGAAGATATGTTTCAACTTGTTTGCACTTGTCCCATGTCACTTTTTGTCGGTATGCGACATACTAGAGTCGTAGTATCATTTGTTTTAGGATTGAGTTCATGTAAAGGTTGTTTTCCTTGTATGTTTCTTAATTTCCAAATGGTGTCTCCTTGAGTTATAGGGCCAAATGTTCTAAATGCTCTTTAGAGGAGGGTGAATCGGACAAGTTTCCTACTCACATCTCGAGTTGCCTTATAACACCCCCTCTATATTAATTGTAGTATGTAACACGTTGGTTCATATGTATAAAACTTTTCTGTTGCCTTTCAATTATGCCACTTTCTATTGTTGCGTACTTGCTATCGTGTTAGGTGTGTGTGCTTACTAGGTAATAAAAACAAATAGGTTGACTTACTTGGTGCCGCCCAATCCAAGTGCCGCACAGTCTTTGTTATAGAGAAACAAGAAACCTGTGATAGTTAGTATCAGAGCCCGGTTGGAAGCAACATACTAACAAGGAGCGGCTTGACAAGCTAGAGCTGCAAGTGGGACGAGTTGGTGGGATGACCAAAAGGATGGGCGACCTAGCTGAGTGTGTGGATGCCCTTGTGTAAGGACACCTCAACATGCAAGCCATGATGTATAACTTGTCTGAGGAATTCAGGGTGACGGTAGAAGCCCTATGTAATGAGATCAGCGAGCTCAACAATAAAGTGAACTTGCTGGTGCGTGCTTTCAAAAAACACTACCATATGTACAATAGATGTTGGGGAAGGTAACAACCTTGAGCCCCGTGCTTTTGGTGGGGCACGTGATGCTAAAGAACAAGTCAACTTCTTGTTAAACATGGAGCAATACTTCTGAGCGGTCAGGGCTGACTCGAAGGAAGCAAAGGTGACAATGGCTACTATGTACTTGACAGGTGATGCCAAGCTGTGGTGGCATACTAAATATGACAAGATACTAAACAACAAATGCACCATTGACACGTGAGATGACTTGAAGAGAGAGCTAAAAAGTCGGTTCTTTCCAGAGAACATTGAGTACATCGCTCGATGCAATCTAATGAACCTAAAGCATACTGGTACTGTTAGGGACTAATGGACTATGTAAAGCGGTTCTCCGTATTAATGCTGGACATTCGGGAAAGATAAATGGTTTCATTTCATCAAAGGCCTAAAACCTTGTGTGTAAGCTCAGCTCAATAGACAGAGAGTTCAAGACTTGGCTTTCGCCCAAGCTGCAGCAAAGTGCTTAACAAAATACACCTCTGAGAATCCCAATAAGAAAAGGGAGACCACAAGTGGTAGTGGCGGGGGTGGAAAGCCTATGACGCGCAAACCCAGGAGTGGGGGAGTCGATAGAAGGCCACAACAAGTACGAGAAGCCACTACCTTTTGGGTAGTCTAGCTCGCTTAATGTTAAGAAGCCCCTTTCATGTTTCTTATGTAATGGGCCTCACAGGTTGGTAGAGTGCCCCCACAAATAGGCCTTGAATGCTATACAATGCTTGGTGTCTAGTAATGTGCAGGAACACAACGATTCATATGAGAAGCCCATGGGAATGGGCGCATTATACATAGTTAATGCTGTGAAGAAGCAAGCATAGGAGTCGTAGAAAGCTCTGCAGAAAGGCCTCATGTAAGTGGATTTGAGGGAAATGGCAAGGCCACTAGGGCCATGGTTGATACAGGGGCCATTCACAACATCTTAGGAGTTGGGGTTCAAATCGCATGAAAGCAGTGAATTCACAAGCGCAACTTATTCACGGGGTTGCCAAATCTGTGCCAATCAAGCTTGGTTTGTTGAAAGGACGAGCCAATTTCACTTCAGTGCCATTGGATGACTTTTAATTTATTTTGGGGATAGCATTTTTGAGGGACACTAAGGCCGTACTGATGCCATTTGCAAGTTTCATGTGTATGATTAGTGAATACCTGGGTTTTTATTTCAGCGACGACAAAGCCAACAATCAAGAACAATCTTCTTTCAGCTTTGCAACTTAAGAAGGGACTGAAGCGAGGAGAGCCCATATATGTTGCCACTTTGTTAGTGGACGAGGGAGTGGAATAGGCATAGGTTCCGTATTTGCAGTGAATATTGTGTTGAGAGTGTTCGAGGATGTAATTCCCAGTTAGCTTCCTAAAGAGTTAACCCCAGGAATCATTGTGGATCATGAGATCGAGTTAGTGTCAAGAGTAAAGCAACTGGCTAAGGCACTGTATCGAATGGCATCGCTCGAGTTTGTAGAGTTAAGGAAGTAGAATGAGATGAGGCAGAGTTAAGGTGCCCTTATACTATTTTAGAAGAAGTACGACAGGAATTTGTGGTTATGTGGATTACCGGGTTCTCGACAAAATGACGGTGTGCAACAAATATCCAATTCCCGTCATTTCTAACTTGTTTGATTAGTTAAGTGGTGCTAGATATTTTACCAAGCTTGATTTAAGGTCAGGCTATTATCAAGTCCGTGTAGCAAAGGGGATGGGTAGAAGACGACGTGTGTGACATATTATGGAGCCTTTGAGATCTTAGTCATGCCATTTGGCTTGACCAATGCACCATCCACGTTATGTACCTTGATGAACCAAGTCTTCCACTACTATCTGGACAAGTTTGTGATTGTTTACTTGGACGACATCGTGATGTATAGCTCTAGTCTTGAAGAGCATGTTAAATTGTTGCAATTAGTGTTCGAGAAGCTGAGGGAGAACCGTTTGTTTGTCAATTAGGAAAAGCGCTCTTTTGCCCTGACGACTTAGAATACCACTCTCCGCGACCATCCAGAGTACCGGACCACCCCAAAACGACTCCACAGTCGCCGGAATCGCGCGCGTCAGATCCACGCGCATCACACTAGTTGACCTCGGCTCGGCTTGGCTTATCTGGCTTGGACCCGACCCGACCCAAATTTTGATCCGGCAACCCGGTTAGTTGACCCGACCCGTTGACTGACTCGGTCAACCGTTGACCCGACAACCCGATCCGTGAACCCGTTGACCGACCCGGTCAAACCTTTGACCTTTGACCGTCATGTGTCACTTGGATCATCTTCTGGAAAATTACCATTTGGCGCATCCATCTTTCTGGAAATTACAGTTTGGCCCTCAGCTATCTGGAAAATTACATTTTGGCGCCTCAGTTTTTTGGAAAATTACAGTTTGGCCCCTGCAGCCTTTCTAGCATTTTTCGACGTCCTGGTTCCGATTTTGAGGTCCATTTGGGTCAATTCGACCTCCACAGTGGAGTTTTACACCTCATTGCGCCTCGGTGAATGGTACACAACTCCTTTTCATTGAAAAATTGTGGGTTTTATTTCAATTAGTTGGTAGTTTATTAAATTTGTGTTAGGTCCTTTTAAACCTTTTATTCTTTTCCCAACAGTCCAAAAAAAAAAAAAAGTGCAAACCTTTACTCCTTTCATCTTTCCTTTATTGTTCTTTTTTTCAAACTCTAGGCCACCTTTCTGATATATTTCACACACTCATTGCATTCCCATTCCCTACTTCACCTTTTTCATACTTAGGCACGCAGCTTGCATTTTTTTTCTTCGTTTTATTTCAGTTTTCTTCAGTGTTCATAAGTGGTAATTTGGCTTTCTAATTTAAGTAATTAAGACGTGTCAGCATCTACCACCCATTTACCCATCCACCCCAATTTCACCATTACCTTACACCATGACTTTGTTTTTTACCAGATTTGGTCGTGATACTAAGATTGAGTTTACCACACTCCGTGAGTCCATCACTGCACTTAGGGAGGAATTAGCCCAGTCTAGAGGTCGGGATAGAGTTGATGACCCCGGGGATGTTGCCAATGATCCCCCAATCGTTCAACAACCCAATGAGCGGCCCACAGATCCTCATGCAGGAATCCTTCCACTCCCTAACCACTTTAGACAAGTCCCAGTCCCTAGGCAACATGTAGAGGACTTTGGTCCTCCTACTGATCCATTTAAAGATGATTTAGAGTATGATTATAGGCCGAGATGACACCAGGGTAGATATCAGGATGCCCAACATAGACAGCCTAGGAATTTTCATGACTAGCCTAGAGATATCACCACGAGGGTGAAGCTTGACGCTCCCAGTTTTGATGGTAGGACTGATCCTATTGTCTTTCTCGATTGGTTGACTGATATAGAGGAATACTGTGACTGGTATGGAATGACTCACTCTCAGCGTGTTCATTTTGCTAGGATGAAATTGTCAGGCAACGCCAAATGCTATTGGCAGGGTGTGTTGCGTAAATTAGATCGCTTAGGAGAGGGTCCACTAGTCACTTGGGCTCAGATGAGACGAAGGTTAAAGGAGAAGTATCTCCCCGCTTCCCATAGAAAGACTTTGTTAGAGCAGTGGCATAATCTAAGACAGGGCACTGCCAGTGTTGAGGATTACACATCGCGTTTTGAGGGTCTTATGGGACGGTGTGAGATAGAGGAGGATCATTTGGTGACTCTCTCTAAATATGTCAATGGGTTAAAGATTAGATGTCAAGAGAGAAGTCACCGTATACTCTCTTGATAGCTTAGAGGAGGCCTATAATAAGGCTCGGGACATAGAGAAATTCCTTCAGGTTCCTAACCCAAGGCATTTAGCTTCCCAAGGTGGGGAGTCTCGTCAGTCTCAACCACCACTTCAGTCTGTTCCTTCAAGAGGGGGTACCCAATCTAATCTAGGGCCTAGCACTTCTAGGGGAAAAGAGGTCGTCGGTGTTAGCAATCGCCCAAGTGGCTCTGCTATTGAGTGTTTCCACTGTCATAATAGGGGTCACTTTGCTGCCCGTTGTCCCCACCGCACCCTCATTCTTGATCAGGAATCCGATGATCCTTCTGCTTTTGCAGATTATGCCCCTCCTGAGGAGACTTCTGATGTTGAGAGGGATCTTGAGCTCGATGATGAGCAGGAGCAGTCCCATCTTGCTGTTATGCGGCGCATCTTGTCTACTCCTTTAGGGGAGGATGATTGGAAACGCACGAGCATCTTTCACACCTTTGTCACTTGTGGAGATAAAGTTTGTAAGGTTGTGATTGATGGCGGAGTACTATGAATGTGGTCTCCACAGTCGGTGTAGCTAGGATGAAGCTAAAGACCGAACCCCACCCTCAGCCTTATCGGGTAGCTTGGGTAGATAAGACCTCTTCACCAGTCTCAGAGAGGTGTTTAGTTCTATTTCAGATGGGAGAGTATTCTGATAGGATTTGGTGCGATGTCCTTCCTATGGATGTCGCTCATATTTTGCTTGGTCGTACTTGACTTTTTGACTTGGATGTGACCAACCACGGGAGGGATAACTCGTACATTTTTAGGCATAATGGGAAATCTATTCGATTGCTTCCTGCCAAACCTTCTTCCACAAGTAGAGTTCCTAAGGCTAAGAATCCCTCTCCACCTCCTATCAAAAACCATTTCCATGTCCTTACCCGAAAGGAGTTTGTGCGGGAAGGATAAGAGTCTAGCGTAGTTTTAGCGCTTGTAGCCGAGCCGTTACTCCCGATTTCTTTAGCAAAGGTTATTGAACCTCCTCTTGAGGTCACTACCTTATTAGAGCAATTTAGAGATATCATACCGGATGAGTTACCTAGTGAGTTGCCACCCATGAGGGATATCCAGCATGCTATAGATTTTGTCCCCGGGTCTCAGTTACCTAACCTGCCTCATTATAAAATGAACCCTAGGGAGCGTGAAGAGTTGAATAGGCAGGTCGAGGGCCTTTTAGAGAGCGGATTCCTTCGAGAGAGTATGAGCCCATGTGCTGTTCCTGCCCTTTTGACCCCTAAAAAGGATGGCTCTTGGAGAATGTGCGTTGATAGTCGTGCCATCAACAAAATCACAGTCAAGTACAGGTTTCCTATACCTCGTCTTGATGATATGTTGGACTTGATGGCTGGATCTCAGTGGTACTCCAAGATCGACCTACGCAGTGGTTACCATCAGATTAGGATTAGACCAGGCGGTGAGTGGAAGACCGCTTTTAAAACTCATGATGGATTATACGAGTGGCTCGTTATGCCATTTGGATTATCCAATGCACCTAGTACATTTATGAGAGTTATGACATAGGTGCTTCGCCTTTTCATAGGGAAGTTTTTGGTGGTCTATTTTGATGATATTCTGATTTATAGCCGGTCTAAGGAAGACCATCTCGGTCATCTTCGCTTAGTTTTTGACACTTCAAAGAGAGAAACTTTATGTTCATCTTAAGAAGTGTTCTTTCCTGCAGACCGAGGTGATCTTCTTAGGATTCATTGTCTCTGCGTCAGGTATTGCGGCTGACCCCGAGAAAGTTTGAGCTATTAGGGAATGGCCTACACCTACCTCTATTTCTGAGACTCGTAGTTTCCATGGGTTAGCCACTTTCTATAGGCGTTTTATTAAGGGGTTTAGTACCATTATGACTCCCATTACGGAGTGTTTGAAGAAAGGGGAGTTCAAATGGTCTAATGCTGCTTCTAAAGCTTTTGCAGTCATTAAGCAGAAAATGACTGAAACCCCAGTTTTACAACACCCTGATTTTTCTAAAGTTTTTGAGGTTTCATGTGATGCATCAGGGGTTGGAATTGGTGGGGTCCTTAGTCAAGAAGGCCATCCTATAGCGTACTTCAGTGAGAAACTCAATGAGTCTTGAAAAAGATATACTGTTTATGAAAAAGAGTTTTATGCTGTCGTACAAGCACTCAAGCATTGGAGGTATTACTTGTTGCCTCAGGAGTTTGTCCTCTATTCTGATCATCAGGCTTTGAGGTACCTCCAATCCCAGAAAAAGTTGAGTGAGAAACATGCACGGTGGGTGCAGTTCCTTCAGGAGTACCCATATGTTATTCACCACCGTCCTGGAGTTGAAAATGGCCCAGCTGATGCCTTTAGTCGAGTCAATGGGCCAGCAGATGCTCTTAGTCGAGTCATCACAGTTCTTCAGGCTGTTAGTGTTGAGGTGATAGACTTCGATAGACTTAAGGATGAGTATCTCATTTGTCATGATTTTGACATTCTTTATAGAGAGATTCAGGATGGGTTCCGTCATGACCATATTGATTTTTTTATCAAAGACGGTTACCTATTTCGAGGACTTAGGTTGTGTATTCCCCGCACTTCAGTTAGAAATTTTCTTATTTGGGAATTACATGCTGGAGGTCTTGCTGGTCATCTTGGTAGGCACAAAACTTTTGATTTGCTAGAGGATAGGTTTTATTGGCCCTCTCTTAGGAAAGATGTCACCCGTGTTGTCTCTCAGTGTCGTACTTGTCAGTTAGCTAAGGCTACCAAACAGAATACCGGGTTATACACTCCTTTACCTGTTCCACATGAGCCTTGGAAAGATGTTAGTATGGATTTTGTCTTAGGGTTGCCCAAAACCGCTTGAGGACATGATTCCATTTTAGTTGTCGTGGATAGGATTTCTAAGATGGCCCACTTTATTCCCTGTAGCAAAACGGCTGATGCTTCTCATGTGGCCAAGATATTTTTTAGGGAAATCGTACGTCTCCATGGTTTACCGACTTCCATTGTGTCTGATAGGGATGTCAAGTTAGTTAGTTACTTTTGGAACACTTTGGAAGCTTTTTGGCACGCAACTTAAGTTTTCTGCTGCATTTCATCCTCAGACTGATGGGCAGACTGATGGGCAAACTGAGGTTGTTAATAGGAGTCTGGGAAATTTGCTTAGGTGCCTTGTAAGAGAACGTCATGGGAATTGGGACTTAATTCTACCCACTGCGGAGTTTGCGTATAATGGATCTGTTAATCGATCAACTGGTAAGAGTCCTTTTCAAATTGTCTATGGTCTTTTCTCTCACCAACCCATTGACCTTGTTTCCCTTCCCCCTGATTATCGCCCTTCTACCTCTGCTGATATTTTTGCTCAGCACATTCATGATCTCCATGCTGACATTCGTCACAAAATTACTTTAAATAATGAAAAGTACAAATTATTTGCTGATGTTCATCGTAGGAAACTGGATTTTAATGAAGGAGACTATGTTATGGTGCGTATCCACCCTGCTCGTTATCCTAAACACTCCTTCAAAAAGTTACATGCCCGAGCTACCGGACCATTTCGTATCATTCGTCAATTGGGATCTAATGCTTATTTACTTGACTTACCATATGATATGAATATTAATCCTGTTTTCAATGTTGAGGATTTGTTTCCTTATCGAGGCACTTTTGAGCCTCCTACTGTGCCAGGTTTATCTACCGGTGGTTCTACCTCTTCTCCTACCACAGTTCCGGTGCCCGTTATCCCACGCTTACCACTTCCGCGTACCGATCAGATTGGCGATATTATTGATGATCAGACTATTTTGTCACATGGTGGTCCTTACCGACGGTATCTTGTCCGCTGGAGGGATCGTCCTGATAGTGAGGATACATGGATTACAGAAGATGAGTGTCGGCATCTTGATCCTGATCTTTTGGAAGTTTATCAGCGTTCTAACTCTCCAGAGGAGAGTTTTTCTCAGCCAGGGGGAATTGATGTGGATCATGACCCACAAGGCCCACGACCTTGGAAGACCTATACTAGAAGGGCCCGTCATAGGAATGATTAGATGATTTAGTTGTTATTTATCTTTATTTATTTAGGATATTTATCTTTTGGTTGTAATTATCTTTTAATTAGTCTCCTAGTAAGAGTAGGTTTGTTTTCTATATAAAGGGGGATAAACCCTTTATTTGGGTAGACTTGATAATTAATATAATTTCTCCCTACATTCTGATTTCTCTCTAATTTCTCTCTCTTTCTCTCTTTTTCTTCTTTTTTTCTCTCTCTCTTTCTTTTCATTGGTACTCAAGTCCCATCAATCACGATAGAGAAGGCTGTATTCAGATGGATATGGAGAAAGTGAAGGCAATCCAAGAGTGGAAAGCCCCTACTAATGCGAACGATCTGCGCTTATTTCTTGGATTGGCCAACTACTATCGACGTTTTGTTGAGAGGTATTCTAGGCGGACAACGCCATTGAACTGAGTTATTGAAGAAGGGAAACAGGTGGAATTGGAGTCAATAATATCATAATGCCTTTGATGAGTTGAAGTGGGCAGTTATGAGTAATCCAGTCCTAGACCTTCCAAATATCACCAATTCGTTCGAGGTTCAAACAGACGTATCAAATTTTTGCTTTGGGTGGGGTGCTTTTGTAGAAGGGCCACATAGTTGCCTATGAAAACCGCAAGTTGAGTGAAGTTGAGCGAAGGTGCACAACCCAAGAGAAGGAGCTACTTGCACTGATTTATTGTGATTTATTACCTTAGAGTGTTTGGG
>JAESVK010000681.1:86375-98619 GCA_017140935.1 Hamamelis virginiana | reverse complement strand
CAAAGTTTATGATGAAGACCGACAACATGATAGTTAGTCACTTTTCACTCAACCTAAGCGTACTTCTAAACAAGCTAGGTGGCAGAAGTTCCTAGTCGAGTTTGATTTTGAGTTTGAGCACAAGTTAGGTCACACCAACCAGGTGGCTGACTCTTTGAGTCGAAGAGTAGGGGTAGCAGCCATGAAGTTGGTTTCCCATCTATCACCCAATAGGGCTGCCACAACTATGCATGAGTGCATCGGGGAGAACTTAGAGAAGGACCTTATGGCCAGAGCCCTTTTGAAGTTAGCGAAACAAAAGGAAGACGTGCCATTTCTAGGTTAAAGATGACTTGCTAGTGACGATGGGGAACCATCTTTATATGCCCATGGCGGGAAACTTGAGAAAAGTACCCTCTTTTGAGGGAGTGCCATGACACTTTGTGGGTAGGCCATCCAAGATGTCATTGCATTTTGTTCTTTGTTGAAGCGGGGCTTCTATTGGCCCCAGATGATAGGTGATGTGATGAGTTACATGAGAAAAAGTCTCACTTGCCTGCAACATAAGATCGAGAGATAGAAAGCATAGGGTTTACTTGAGCCACTTCCTGTGCCAACTACACCTTTGGAGAGTGTATCATTTGACTTCTCTACGAGCCTTCCTAAAGTCGGGGACTTTGGGTGCATCATTGTGGTTGCAGATCGGTTTTCCAAATATACTACATTAATGATTCATCCTGGCTCCAAAGCATTGCTCGGCAGAGGAGACAGCTAAAACATTTTTAAAAAATGTAGTTAACTATTGGGGTGTGCCCTAGAACAATATTAGTGACCGAAATACACGTTTTACAAGGATCTTGTGGTCCAAACTTTTCAAACTTCTCGGTTCACAGCTTTTCGTATAGTTATCACCCTCAAATCGATGGCTAGATGGAGAGATTTAATGGTTCACTTGAAGAGTATTTGAGATCCTTTGTTAACACAAATAAGAAAAACTAGGCTTAGTTACTAGACGTTGCCCAATTTTGCTTTAATTCTCAAAAGAGCTCATCCACTAACAAGAGTCCTTTTGAGCTTATCACAGGTCAGCAGCGTATCTTTCCCTGCACCAGTGTAGTGCCATATATAGAGCCCTACAACTTTATTAAGGATTGGAAGCAAAGCTCTGAAATTTCCCGAGTCTACTTGGAGAAAGATTCAAAGCATATAAAAAAATGGGCAAACATAGGGCGCAGGCCAAGAGAGTTCAACACCGGAGATATGGTTCTTGTCAAGATCATGTCGGAACAAATCAGATTTCTATGCAATTGGGACAAAGGCATCATTCGCAAATATGAAGGACTTGTTCAGATCACCACTAAGATTGGGAAGGCCTCTTACAAAATCAACCATCCAGCATGGATGAAAGCACACCCTGTCTTCCATATAAGCTGTTTAAAGCCATATCATGTTGATTCAAAAGACCCAATTTGCAACAAATCAACTACAGCACAAGTCGACATTCATCAACAGAGCCCAAAGGAAGTAGAGGAGATTCTAGTTGAACGAGATATCATAGCATCCAGACGACGATAACGACAATTTCTGACAAAGTGGAAGAATTTAGTAGATGAAGTGATAAGATGGGAAATGGCTGAAGATTTACTCCTCTTTGCATACAAAGTTAAAAAGTTCTTATTGTCCAAGTCTCCGTGGACGTCGACAGCATAAGTGGGGGAGAATGTCACGAGCCAAGCCTTTGAAGACGTGTTAGCTTGTTTGTGCTTTTCCTGTGTCACTTTTTGTCAGTGTGTAACTTTAAAGAGTCGTTGTATCATTTGTATTATTATCGAGTCCATGTAAATATTGTTTCCCTTATATGTTTTTTAATTTCCAAATGATGTGTCCTTGAGTTAAAGAGCCAAATGGGTTCTAAATGCTCTTTAGAGGAGGGTGAATTGGGTAAGTTTCCTACCCACATCTCGAGTTGCCTTGTAACACCCCCTCTATATTAATTGTAGTTTGTAACACGTTGGTTCATATATATAAAGCTTTTCTGTTGCCCTTCAATTGTGTCACTTTCTATTGTTGCATACTTGCTATCGTGTTGGGTGCCTGAGCTTATGAGGTAATCAAAACAAACAGGCTGACTTACTTGGTGCTGCCCAGGCTTTGTGCCACACGGTCTTTGTTATAACGAAACAACAAACCCGTGACACATAGCTTCATCATCACGCTGGTGTTCATTGGAAGAGTAAATTTCCTTTGAGAAAGAAGCTAGCAATATTTTGAAAGAGGGGTTCAGTTCTTTTGAAAGAGGGCAAACATATACTCCTAGTTGAAACTTGAGAATAACTTGCATATGTCTTTACTACAGATTAACTTGCATATGTCTTTGCTAAAAGGACTTTGGTTTTACTCTACATAATATATTTAGAAAGTTGGGCATATGTGGCATCCATGCACCAACTTGATGGGAGTGTTGCGAGTCTGCTAAGACACCAATGAGGCAAAAATGTGTTAGTGTATTGTAGGCATTCCATGTATCTTATTCATAGAATAAAGAATTAGGGTGTGCAAGTAAACATAATTCAATGATGCTTCTCCCACTCACCACCTCTCTTATTTCTTATATTTTGCTGGCCAAATCCTCCTTCACATTTATGTCTAGGGAGTGAATGGGCCAATTTATTCTCTAAACAGTCGCTCTCTATAGATCTTTGATCTGTCTAATTTTGGAGGTACTTCTTGTGATGATATCTTTAACGGTCATGAGAGAACATTTGAGGAACTAATTTTGTGGTGGGTCTTTTAGCATAAGGGATTTTATGTTGGAGCCAATAAATAATTTGTTTGTAGAAAGTTTTTCTCATAGGGTTCTCATTTGTGCAAAATTATCTTCTCTTATCATTCATTTGGGAAAAAGTTTTAACTAGTAAGTGAAAAATAATGAAAGAGAATTCTTTCTGCCTATCTTATTGGTGTGCATGATTGCTTAGGGTGTTTATGTGACTAACTGTTTTGTTAAGTTTTTTTCTCATAATTTATATAATATATTCTTGCTTATGTTCACATCTTGGGAATTCATAAATACTTGGCCGGCTTGTGGACTGACCATCGATCTCGACATCTTAATTGATTCTATTAAATCAACCCGTGACTTGAAATGTAGAGCATTCCAGATTTCTCTTTTAGGGTCTTCTATTTTCATTGTAGGAAAAATGGTTATAAATCTTGAGAAATGGGCAAAGTTTGTCTATAAAAAGTAGAGGTTTGAAAGATTTGCATCAAGGTACAGCTGCTCGGTATGGTGTGGAGAACAACTTTTCATTTTGTTCGGTTACTGGCTGTTGTGAACATAAAAATATATACTCATGTCCATTTGTGTAATTATGCATGTATTCTCTGTCCTATCATAGCTTTATTGTATTGGTTGCAGGAGGAATGTGAGGATTTGCGTAAGAGAGTCAATGATGATTTACTCAACAGGCCTACTGTTGTAAGTCATATGTATATATATGTATATATAAATTTAGTTTTTCTATATTGATATGGCCTCTGTAGCTTTGTTCATGGTCATGTTCCTTCTTCCCTAAACTGTTCTACTGTATAGTTATTCTTACTTTCTACTGTTATAGAGTTAATGGAGTGCTTATTGTCATAGAAGAGATAGATAATTGAAAGTGATTCCAAATGAGAAGGAAAGCCTATTAGTATATTTGATTTCTTAGCGCTAGATGTAGGACTGTAGGAGCACACATGTTGCGTGCATGTAGTTGTGGCGTTTGATGTTAAAAAGAAGAAAAAAACACATGCATGCGTACTTTGACATGCACAGTCACTGTCCAAAAAGTTAAAATTTGGATATATGTAAATCTCCTTTTGGGGTGAGGCATAAGCACCAAGGTGTGGATTGTAAGTCTTTCGAATTTTCAAATTTAATATTTAAAAGATATTTAAAAATAGCAAGCAACAAGAATATAAAAAGATACTTATAACACTACAAACTCACAATCGTCTTTCATGTGTGATTGAAATATAAAATATTCATACAACCCAAATTCAAATAACTTCCTTTATCATATCATACTAAACCATTCTCTGCAATATCATCATCTTCTATAGTCCTGATCCCGTGCACATATGCTGATGAAAGTCAGCATGAGGCCTTCAATCAATTATGGGATATGTATTTAGAAAAACTGACTGTTGGATTTGATACTCTTACTATGAATGCCACATATGCCAAAAATCACATTGATTTGATGTCAGTATCTCAAAATACAGACTGTGAAAAATTTTAACAGCTGAAAACTGTCACAGTTTTTCTCAATGACATTTTTGAGAAACCGACCGGTGGATTACTGAGATTTTTGGCATGCGTGACATGCATAGTATCTAATCCAACTGTTAGTTTTTCAAAATACATATCTGATAATTATCTATCGGCCTCGTTCTGACTTTCACGAAAGACTTGATCATTTCTATATCTATCTATTTTATAAAGAGCAATATGTTGATGTGGTGGTCCTAGAATTTTTTTCCCTCCTTCATTCTCTTCTTTCCTTAATTCACTCTCTTCTTCTTCCCTATTGATTTTGGCTCTACTTCAAAATGATATGGCATTATATCATTGGTCCAAATGTCCAACTAATTAATTAAAGTTTAGATTTTCAAGATTCTTTATTCATGTGGGTCCCATTTAAGTTTCCTTTCTCCTTCCATAATTAATTCTTTTTCTTTTTTATTTATTGTGGGCTTATCTACTTCTCCCCTCTCTTTTCTTAATTATTTTTTATTTTTTATTCAAAAAATTGATTCCAGTTTACTTTTTACTTTCTTTATGTTATTTTAAAATTTTTATTTATTTTTAACAATACATCCAAATTAATTTTCTTCAATTTCTTTAACATTTTTAATCATTCTTATGTATTAAGATCAAAGAATAAAATATCGGATATATCGGCGAGATATCGCTGTATCGGAAGGTCCCGATACGAAATACAACTGGCATATCTTTTCTACATTATATCGATGGATATATCGCGATATATCGCATATATCAGTGCATATACAGGGATCGTACCGTTTCAAATGATTTATCGAAGAAAACCTCAAAATATCGATTGATATAGCCGATATATTGGTGATATATCGCCCAGAAATTTTTCACAGGTCTGCAAAGCTGTTTGATGCTTTTGTAGCCTGATTTTTGCAAGTTGGAAAAAGCCAGCTTATGGCCCCACAAAGTCAGCCTTGCATGTGAACATGCTTTTGCAAAATTTCCCTCCAAATACAATAAATTATATGGCCATTTTGGGCTTATTTTCAAAAGCTTTAGCTCTCTTATATGCTGCAAAGCCTCTTTGTGGTATTGAGTACTGTCATTTGTATCCATACTTATTGATTTGTTCATCTATTATTGTATAAATGATATATATTATCAATTTCTAATGTTATGTGACATTCCTGTGAGGAATTTATATAAATTTGTAATTTATTTGGCCCTACGCGACGCACTTTATTGTACCCTGTACAACACAAACTTGTCTTATATACATTTGAATTGCAATGTTTTGATTCTAAATGGTGTATTATTATGTAAATCAATATTCTGCAGAGTTTCATTGAAAATATCCGTATTTAACTAATAATATTAATCATATCTTTGAATCGATATCGATATTTTCGATGCGATTGATATATCCGTGTTTTGGGACCATCGATATATCTGTCGATACTGATATTTAATTCCTTGATTAAGATATATACTGTAATACTTTAAATTTAATTACCATCAAACGGTCAAGATCATATGATCAAAATATATTTTATACAATTATAATTAATTAGATAAAATTTTATTAATAAGTCCCGCGCAATGTGCGGGTTTGCGCTCGTGTGTGTGTGTGTGTGTGTGTCTATATATATATATATAACATTTGAAAGCAGCTTGCCAGAAAAAAGAGATTATGAGAGAATGTTTTTTAAGCTTATTGGAAGAACAGCAAATCGAGAAAAAGAGGAGGAGAGGAGAAGAAAAGAAGGGGAAAAAACCTTATAGGGAAAAAAAGCAATCTAAGAGGAATAAGAGGGGAAAGAAAAAAGAAAAAAGAAAAAAAGAAGAAACCTCACTAGAGTTGGTCGCTAGAGGCGTTAGAGCTCAATGTTGTCATTCATCATGGAACATTTTCTTGAATATGTCTAGTTGCTTAATCTGTAACTAAAGAAATCTCAGTGTAGATACTTAATATGAGTCTATTGTGATTGGGAATTCGCTTATTTCTCTTTTTGTCGTTCTAACACTAGTTACGATTCTATCGTATATGTCCTTCATTACACCAATATATTTAGTATATACTCTTTTCTTTTCCAATACCCACCACATTATTCCCCTAGAAACCCTATCATAGGCTTTTTCTAAGTTAATGAATATCGTATGAGGTTTTTTTTTTTTTTTTTTTTGCCCCTTCTCTCCATATGTTTCGGTCAATCATCTAAATAAGAAAATGGCCTCCATGGTTGATCTTCCTAGCATGACATTGTTATTTGAAGTCTTAAATCCTTAGCATAATCACTCTTTTCTAGGGTGTTTGGTTTGCAGGAATGGTTTGATGGTAATGGGATTCCCAAGAATGGGATGCCTAACATCAGTCCTATGCCAATGTTTGGACATGGCAAGAACATTATGTTTGGAATCAAATTACATTCGCATTCTATTGTTTGGTTTAACCTAGTTTAATGTGGGAATGAAATCAAATTTGATACATTTTTTTTCAAAAATATCCTTTCAGAAATAAAAATACCCTTTTAAAAAATCCCCTTAGAATTATGTGATGGTGGGGGAATGGTAGCAGCGGCGGCTGCATTAGACTGCTGGTGGTGGTGGTGATGGACTGGTGATGTGGCAGCGGAGTGGTGGACTGGTGGTGTTGGTGATGGGTGTGGGGTAAGGGTTATTTGGTCTTTTTTTTTTTTTTTTTTTTCTCTTCAATTCATTTCGTGAGAAAGGGAATCATAAAACCTAACTCCAACATGAGAATGAGATTCCCATGTTTGTGGGTATCTTTTTTTTTTCACTGTGGGTATCTCATTCCTATAAAACTTCATTCTTGGGAATAGGTTTGAAAAAAATTAATGACCCAAACATGGAATAGGAAAGGATTCCCATTCCTGCATACCAAATGCGCTTGTAAAATTTCATTGTATGACTTACGAGCTTATTGTCTCGGTAGTTGGTATAGCTTTGAGTATCACCTTTTTTCTTATATAAAGGCACCATAGTACTGCTCTTCTATTCATCGGAAATCCCTTTGGCCCATACACTTAATCTTATCAAATAATTTAGTTGACCAAATTACACTGTCATTACCCATACACTTCCAAGCTTCAACAGGAATTCCCTTTGGCCCTACAACTTTTCCTATTTTCAATTTTTTTTTTTAATAGCTCCCTTCACTTTAATTATCCTTATTCTTCGAAAAAACATAAAATTCCAATCCCTAGCACTATTATTGAATGCTCAACTTTGAAATTTTTATACCACTTCCATTAAATGATTTGTTAAAATAACTCCTCCACCTTTCCTTAAAATCCTCCTCTCTTCCCAATTGTAATGCCAATGTAAAATAAAGTGGGGAAGAGAGTAGGAGATGAGAGCAAATCTTGCAAAACCCTATAGCTAATGGTTTAAAAAATAATGGTAATTGAAATTTACTCAATCTTCTATCACTTTGCAATATTGCTCTGCAAACAATGAAAATCTATGTTACAAATTTTCTTCAAAACATGTGTGCTAGACTTTATCACAAAGGTATGCTAAAAAAAATAGATAAATGAATGAGTTTAGGGAGTTATCACAAATGAAACATTGGGGAGTTTGAAACTTTGAAACTATTTTAAACTAAATGGGAAGGTGCTGGGGATGAAGCAAAGAATTTTATTTCAGACTGTTTTCCCAATTCAAGATCGTAGACACATGTTTTTCTTGAATCATGAAAGAAGTAAGGTTTGAGGCATTGCTTTAGTATAGTAGAAGTTGAAAAAGAGCTACTAGAAGGAGAGAGAAGCTGCTTCGAAGAGCCATAGCTATAACTCTTAATTTGAATGTTTTCCCAATATTCTTATAGTGCTGTAATTAGGGTTAAGAGTGGACCTGTTCTTTGGTTAAGCTGTGGTATCTCTCGTCTATTTAATTGTATTTCTTGAGTTTTAGTATTGCTTTTGTACATATATATATATATATATATATATATATATATATATATATATATAGTGTTTCAGTTTTTTGGTTTACTTCTTTTAGCCAATCATCATGCTCATTACTTTATTTTCTGCGTCTTATTACTTAACCGGATCGCCTTTGTAGGTGGAGCTTGAGCAAAAGGCCCGAATTTTGCATGAGGATATAACAAAGCATGTATGTATTCTTGGCTTCAATAAAATGTTAACCATTAACAAAAATTCTCTTCTTATTTTTTTACCCAAGTTGATGTGAGTTTGAGTTGTGGCCAAAATTTTCAATTTTGATGGCAGTAGAGGCATTTATTGAGGTGGGTGGGGTCTTGGTTTCAATTCTGACTGAAAAAAAAAATAAAGAAGAAAAACCTGCTCATGTGCTGTGACCCCCAAATGCAGATATTTGTGGATATATTAATTTCAATGTAAATGTCTTAGCAATGTGCAAATTTAAGGAAAAGTTGGGACAATGTGGAAACTACAAGCAAAACTTTAGGAGAAATGATAAATTAGACTTAAATAAACAAGGATCATAATGTTGCAAAAATAATTTTTTTAGATAAAAAGTACATCACGCTTGAATTGCTGAAATTTCACCCACAAGCATATATTACGTCCAACAGTAAAAAACATTTATACATCATTTCTAAAATTCAAATGTAATATTTTGATGAAATAAATTCTAGCTCACTGATAAAGTTTAAATCTTGCTTAGTTCCATACAGAAAATTTCTCCAACCTCTTATTGTATATGAAACAAAAATTATGAATTTGAAAATTTTCAGGAATTTTGATCTTTGCTGTAGTTGTAAACTAGAAAACTATATGATTAGCAGATTCACATTCATAATAACAATCTTAAGATTTTCAGTGTTTAAAGAGGCCCTGTTGGATAAATGGCTTCCGAAGTTTGCTTAAAATAGGGTTGCTCTCTGGAAAAAGGTAGTTACATGGAAATTTGGATTAGATAGTGGGGAGTGGACCTCGAAGGAGGTTAAGAGTTCTCATGGAGTGGGAATCTGAAAAGCTATCAGAAGTGGCTACTGGAAATTCCAAGGTGTAATTTATAGGGTGGGAGATAGGAAGAGTGAAATTTTGGAAGGATGTTTGGCATGGGAGCACTGCTGTGGGGATTGAGTTTCCTAATCTGTATTTCATCGCTTGTAACAAGGAGGCCTTGGTATAAGATTGTGTTGAGTGGAGCAAGGAGGGTGTGAGGTGGAGTCCGATTTTCTTTAGAAAGCTGGAAATTGGGGAAGTGGTGTTACTCTTTGAGAAGCTACATGTTTTGTCATGGTAGAGATATCCTAAGGGAGGTTTTTGGGTGAAAGATTGTTGCACCTTCTTGAAAGGAGCAGTTAGGAGCACCCTCTCGAGGGAAAGTATTTGGAGTACCTGTGCCCCTTCCAAACTAGCCTTTTTTGTGTGCTTAGCTGTGAAGAACAAGTGCCTAGTGATTGATTATCTCATCTCTAGAGGGTGGTTTATCCCCAATAGGTGCTGCATGTGCAAGAACAACAGTGAGTCGGTGGATCATTGTCTTTGTTGTCCTTTGTTATGGAGATTTGGGATTATCTTTGAGGCTTTTGGGATTTCCTGGGTGAAGCCAAAAACGGTTAAGGGAAATGCTTCGAGGTTGGAGATTCAAGTCTATGGTGAGGAACATTAAGTTCATTTTAGATAGCACCCTTCTGTAGTGCTTATGGAAGGAGAGAAACATTAGGACCTTTTAAACCATTGAATTGAGTATTTGAATTGTATTCTTTGAAAGAGAAGTTTTTTAGTACTCTCCTTTTGTGGGTTGCTTTGAATTGGCTTGGTGGAACCCCACCTTTTGCGATTTTTTGAATTCTAGTGTGCTGTGAAGTTTCTTTTTGTATAGATTGTGTGCCTTTGGCCCTTTTTGTGAATAATATACGTACTTTTCATAAAACAATCATAATGGTTTATGCTTTATACCTATAGATTTAACATTGTAGGCAGATTATGAAAAAAATGAGAGAGAGAGAGAGAGAGATATTGCTAGAGCTCATGATAAGATTTCAAAAAAGTTCAAAAAATTGAACAATTTCTGATATTAATTTTAGTTTTAAATCTAGTCCTTACATTGGCATAGCAAAAATCAATTAGTATTTCAAATATAGTAAGTTACATAGTAAATCAAATTAAGAAGATAAAAGGTTGATGATATCAATAGACATCTTAATATGTTGGTATACTTTCATAATATTATCAATTGATGTAGAACCTTTCAAAATCAGACAATAATGGAGAATTAGGATTAGGATTGTAGTACTAAAAATAAAAAAATGGCCCATTTAAGGATAAATAGGGATTTATAAAGGGAAGCAAAACTTTTCGCTTTTTCATAGGGGTTGGAAAAGGCTTATAGGATGGAATTTACTCTTTTCTAATTGAGGAAAATTCTTGGAGTGAAAGTCACTTGGGCAGCCAGATTAGCACATAGGGAGGCAGATTTCTCAGCTAAAGGTGGGGCCGCCACTCAAAAGACCTTTAGGGGCCATTTTTATCCTTCGCCAGTGGATCGAGTGTTTTTGTTTTGTTTTGTTTTGACTGATTTGTTGCTTTCGTTTTGACTGATTTGTTGCTTTCGTTTGATCGTTCTATACTTTCTCTTTGTGAAGATGCCTTGTCCTTCATCTCTGTATATTCTTTTTTTTTTTTCTTTTTATAATTTTATTTCAATTAAAAGAAGGGATGGTTAGGAATTGAATTAGGGTTCATGAGGGCTATTTGGATGGTTTGAAGTGTGATTTTGGGTTAAAACTGCAAATCAGTGTTTTATTTCTACAAAATTATTAGAGAAGAAAGAAAAGAAAAGAAGAGTGAAGAAGAAAAGCTTGGCAATCACTTGCTAAACAGAGATTAAAAATGAAAAAAAAATGAAAAGAAAAGAAGAGTGAAGATTATTATAAGCCTTTATCATACTATTTAGCATTTAAAGGATTTAAAAAAATTATATACATTTTTGCACCCTCCTTTTCCAAAGTTGCTTTTCTACCATTGCCTTGGATTGTTATTTTGAAAATCCATTGCTACTGATTTACCCATAAACACCCCACCCCCAGCAACAACAACAAAAAAAAAAAAACAAAAACAAAAACAAAAACAAAAAAAACCTTAAAAGCACTTGGAACACTGTTTTTTATTTAGTCCCACAATACCCATCCATTTATTTCATGTCTATCTTACATCTTCTAACACTTCTTTCCAACCAGCGTGATCATATTTTCCATTGTGTTGGTGAAGGTAATGCCACTGTTTCTAGTCTCTCTTAGTATCCCCAGCCAAATTAGGATTGTGAAATTTTCGACGATCAACTTGTATCCATTGTGTTGGTGAAGGTAATGCCACTGTTTCTAGTCTCTCTTAGTATCCCCGGCCAAATTAGGATTGTGAAATTTTAAACGATCAACTTGTAGAGGTGTTTCTTGCTTTTTCCAAAGTAGAAGGGCTTCAACTTTGAAAATCTTTGTTTTTTAAAATAAGCAAGAGAAAATATAATAACAAGAAGATACAAATAGAGGATGACAAGAAGTCCTCTAAAAATAGAAAACAACCAAGCTCGAAACAATCCACCCCGATTTTAGAAATCTTTATGAAGAACTTTTATCCTCCTCCAGGAGTTGTTGACTTTGATGTTTGTTTGTTCTTTTTCTGTTTCTTGTCCTTTTGTTTTTAATTGCCTCTTTTTATTTAGGACTTCTTGTCGTCGCTATTATATTTTGTTTTTAATTGCCTCTTTTTATGAAGAACTTTTATCCTCCTTCAGGAGGTTTTTTTTTTTTTTTTTTAAATATATTTTTTGCTTAGTTAAAAAAAGAGTTTAGAGCAGGCCAGACACCCCATAAAGTCCCTTAAACATCATTAAGCAGAACACATTTGGAAGACTCATTCAATACTCAAAAATAACCTTGATACCTTGATACATTGATTATTATTGGTAGGGACTAATTTAATTGGAGCAAAAACAATTTCATTAAATTCATCCCATTTTCTAAATATCAAAAGAAAATCCAAAACCCCC